>OMPJ01010165.1:6013-20978 GCA_900312935.1 Carapus acus
TAATTGCTGTGATTATTCCCTGGTCTTGTACTTGAATATTGTGGACATTTGCAATTATCTATTATCTTTCAAAAAATCTTTCGAAGCTGTTTATTTGAGTGAGTGTTAATATCTTAGTTGTAAGATGTGTGTTGGGAGCCCCACAAAGATTTCCTTGCTTACCGCTCTACCATCGAGAGCATTCTGGTGTATTGCATGTTTTGGAGAAAACAACATAATGAACCTAAAAGACAATCCGACTCTATGATATTATATATGTGTGGATTTTAATCAATGATTATCTTTGCAACGGTAGAGAACAGCCACTCAGCACAGGATGCATTCTGTGACCGAGCAACTGTCTTGTCTGATGATGGGGAGAAAGGGTGCAGTTTTAATACTTCTTTAAAGCATTTAGTGAGTTTCACGGAAACTGGAGGGATGCGGTCAGTCGTTCCCCGCTTACGAAAAAACAACCCTTTGAGAAACACTGGTACATTGTGGAAGACGTTTGGATCCCATATATGACAATATACGCACAGAGAAAAAGTTTGGTAACATGAGTGCATAATACGGTAATTCTCCATGTCATGCATCACAGTGTGGTTCTCCTCCTGCAAAGAGGCGGAACTTAAGATACTCCACAGAGTGGTCAAAACGGTGCAGAGGATCATCAGCTGCCCTCTCCCCTCCCAGACAGACATTTACACATCCCACTGCCTCAGTAGAGCGGAGGCAATCACAGGAGACAACACCCATATTGCCCGCCACCTCTTTGACCTGCTGCCCTCCGGCAGGCGCTACCCACCAGGCACAAAAACACCCTTTTCTCCCAAGCCTGGCTGGAGAGGTTCAAGCTCTCCTGAGGCAGCGTGATGCTGCCCTCAGGTCTGGAGACAGAGCTCTGTATAGTACAGTTGTGTCTAGTACAGCCAGACACAACCTCAAAAAAGGCATCAAGCAAGCAAAAAACGGATGTACACCCAGAATTGAGGATCACTTTACAACAAAATCCATCACAGGTCTGGAAGGGCATCCAGCAGTTGACCAACTACAGGGGCAGCTGAGAACCACCCACGAACATCAAAATTCTATGGCAGAGGAGCTCAACCATTTCTATTCCTGCTTTGAAACAACTCATCCTCAGCCCTCTCCCTCTACTTCCACTGTGCCTGCCGACATAGTAGATCTCCCACTCACCGTCTCAGTGGAGGAGGTGAGATGAACCTTCAAGTCTGTAAATGTCAGAGGGGAAGGCAGAGGGGTCGGATTCTAGGCAAAGCGATTGTGAACTGTGCACATCAGCTGGCTGACATCTTCGCAGACATTTTCAACCTGTCTCTGTACACAGCCACTGTACCAACCTGCTTCAAAACAACCACAATCATTCCAGTACCGTAGCAAGTCATCATCACAACATTCAACGACTACGACTCAGCCCTCCATGCAGCACAAACACACCTCGATAGAAAGGAGATAAGCGCAAGAATGCTTTTTATTGATTACAGCTTGGCGTTCAACATTTTTGTTCCTCGTCGACTGGTTGGTAAGCTTCTGGATCTGGGACTCAGTGACACCCTTTGCACATGGATGAAAGAATTCCTGACCAACTGTCCACAAACAGTCAGATAAGGCCCTCACCTGTCCTCCAGTCTGTCCATCTGCACTGGTGCACCACAAGGCTGCGTACTCAGCCCCTGTACCAGTATCAGTACCATCTACACACACTGTGTTGCTACCCACACTTTAAACACCATAATAAAGTTTGTAGACACGACTTGGGTGGGAGAGATCATTGACAACAATGAGACCGCCTACATAGGTGAAGTCAACAGGCTCGTGGGGTGGTGTAGTGACAACAATCTGACCCTGAATGTCAAAAAATCTATAGAAATCATTGTGGATTTCAGGAGGAACAGAGAAGACCCCCCTCCCCTGCTCATCAATGGTGAGGAAGTGGTGAGGCTCTCCAGTTTTAAGTTTCTGAGGACATGGATCACAGAGGACTTAAAATGAGACTTGAAAACAGTTGCCATTGTTAAAAAAGCGCACCAGCAACTGTACTTTATAAGGACCTGCTAAAAGCTTTTAATCATTGCTCTGTTGAGAGCATTTCAACATATTGCATTACTGTGTGGTATGCAAACTGCTCAGACATCAACAAAAACATAATAAAATGGGTAATAAAAACAGCTGAAAAAAACCTTGGGTCTCCTCTTTCCCTCCTTGGATGACATCTCCCAGACACAGTACTTCCGCGGTGCAAATGGGATCCTGCAGGACAATACCCACCCATCACATCACCTCTTCACCCTGCTCCCATCTGGCAGGTGCTTTTTAGGCCTTTAGAACCTCCATGCTGCAGAACAGCTTCATTCTTCTGGCCATCACAGACCTGAACAGACAGCAGGGTCTTTCATGACCAGCACAGTGATGGTGCAATGTATAGGTGGAGGTAATTCAATTCTGTAAATAGGTTTACACTATAAATAGGCCTATACTGTTTACACTGTAGCTGAACCGTCTGCATCATAATTTAGTTGTGCCATAATTTTTGTTGTGCTGCACAATTACAATAAAGCCATTCTATTGTTTTATTTCATTCTGTTGCGGGGCATTGAAAATTTCAGAATGGCCGCATTCGGCCGGCTGGCCACCAGTTGACTATGTCTGTCTTAGGTTAATGCTTTTTGATAGGTGGATAGCAGCTAAACTGAAAGAGAAGGTTTATACTATAAACTGTGTGCTGACACAGTGTTTTTCAACTGGTGTGCCGCGGACAAAGTCACCACGTGCCGCTGCCCCTCCCCACCGTCGACAACTCACGGTCGAACGAAAATATTGTCGCGCGCGCAATCCCACGACACCCTCCCCTCACCCCTAACGCCCAACTGCTGAGATAGAGAGATTTTGGGATAAGATCAAAGAGGCAAGATTAGATAGTGGACATATCGGACAGAGAATGTTGGAGATGGTGTTGCCAGGAAGGGGGAATAGAGGAATTGAGAAAATCATCAGTAGATGATTGGAGGAACAGACGCAGGTAGAGCGATGATCTGCTGTGGTGACCCATGAAAGAGAGTGGCAAAAGGAAGAACAAGAAGGAGACGAAGAAGAGGAGGAAAGGGAAGAGGTAGAAGGAATGGAAAACCAACAGGATAGAAAAGATGAGTAAAAAAGTCACTTTAATATCTTTCAATTGTATGTACTAATCTACTTCTGCTTTTATTTCCATTTTCTATCATTGTTTAATATTCTATTTAATGTTCTCCGGTTACTGCTCCTGCTGGTAAGAAAAGTAGCGTGATTTTTTTTTTGTAAAACAGCACAACCCTAGTCAGAATATCAGTAAAAAACACCTTGTTATTTTGATCCAAAAAAAGGAATAAAAGTAAATGTCAGCAGTGTGTCAGGAATTTTACAACGGCACTCTATTATTCTATTTATATTTACATTCTGGATTGTAAATGTTTTACAGAATACAAACCGACAAAGAGCAGCATATTTTCCCTAAAGACTGTGAGAGTCATGCAAAAGATGTCGCCCCATGACCTTATCAGTGGCTCTGCATTTCTACAGTTTAAAGGTTAAAAATGTGCATGTCATCATGACGTTAAGGTCATCCAAAATCACCAACAGATTCATACAAAATGTTTGTTTGTTTGTCTGTTTTTTAAATGTTTTGCATTGCATGCAACACGAGTGCATATACAATGTGGACAGGACGTCAAAAACAGATCGGGTGCATTAGATGCTCACCCAGTTGTCCTTATCCAATTCGGAGAAGTCATGAATTTGAAGCAAAAACTGTCATGTCAACCATTAATGCAAAACTTTAACCATCAAGCTGGGTAGGATTGACCTCAATGCTAAGAGGAGGGTTGAGCTAATTCGAAATGTTCAACGTATTTTTCACCTGAATTTATCTATCGACTGATATGTTGTCTCATTCATCTGTGTGTGTGTATGTGTGTGTGTGTGTGTGTGTGTGTGTGTGTGTGAGTGTGTGTGTGTGAGCGTGTGTGTGTGTGTGTATGTAGTAACATGATAACCATAAAGTGAACCCAATTTACCATCACCAGCAGCTACAGTTCCGCATCGGACACAACTAAAATCCATTCCGAGTTTTTCTTCCTCCCTCACGCGGCACAGACGCTCGTTGAGGCAAATCTCAAACGATAGGTTGCGCACGGTTGAGGGACAGTAACGGGGGCTGTCCTGGAAGTACTGACACAAGAGGGACATACATTTTACCGTGAGATTCACGGTGTGCGTTGACGAATAGCGATCTACGCACACACGCCGTTCCTATGTGTGATCGCGCGAAAGGAATCGAACAGTCTAAATTTACCGAGGAGGGAAACCAATTCAAGGTCTCAGTGTGTGTTCGAGGCGGGGTATTATTAGCTGTTCAGAGAGTGCAACTGTGTCCCTGGTATGTAGAGCATTTCATTCGCGAACGTGTAAATAAAATGATAGTGACAACGATATAATTCAGAAGCGTCCTATCCGGTTATGTTGCAATTTCGATGTGGATACTACGGTTAAAGTCAGGTCAAGTTTAGAAATTATCGTAAATAGCGACATTGACGGTGCTTTACCCGGTAATAACTCCTCTTCCGCCAGTAAGAAAGACAAAAACAGGATCCGACCTCCGGGTTGAGCCGACACTGCTGTAACTGCCCTTTAAACTGTAATAGCTGTGTCTGCCACCGTAGAACATGAAATCTACTTTATAGCTGTCACTGTCTACTCATTAAAACAGCTCGACTAAGGTGATCTCGAGCGGTAGCGATGATATTGTATGTATGCTTGTATTGCATTGTCGTTGACATAGAAGAATAGATTACCTCGATTATCAGTACCACTCGATGTTGTCCAAATTTTGATACGATTATACTGAAAAGCTTCCGTCTGTGTAGTATTTATGTGTTGTATTGTGCTCGGAGAGTGACCATATTGTTTTCATAGAAATCGCAGGTGGTTCAAACAGTTAAACGCCGAGTTTTGTTTTCTAAAGTAAGGATACATTAAACCATACTGCATTTTGTTCGTAGATCTGAATAATACTTCATATTTACACGTGTGTGCAATAATCTTACAATAGGAGGATGTGGACGTTCACTCAAAATTGTTATTGTTTCTTAAGATGATATGTCATTGCCCTCTCTTTGCTTTATATTTGCTGTAGGTCAACTACTGTAGGGCTGCTACTTCTTGACTCCAGTGTCATGATCTCTGCTTCAAAACCATTCAAGAGGAATATTTTTGAAAACAAAAAATTGGGCACCAAGGTAACATCCACCTGGCTCCCATGCCTGCTGTCACTTATCCTCCCTCCCAATAGCCTAAGTCATGCCTGCCACTCCCAAATTCCGCAGGAGACAGGTTCCTCAGAGAAGGAACAACCAGAAAGTGATCAGTGCCAAGAGGCAAACCTGTAAGACAAATAAACCCAATAGAAGAGGGAATGAGAGGCTCCAGAAAAGCCTGACAGGAACTAGAAAGCCCATTACCAGTGCCCAAACTGAGTCAAATCGAAGTACCAGAGGCAGAGGAATTAGTGGATCTACCTGTCACATACCTGGGAGGTCCCCTAGTAGAGTGGACCGTGCCCTAAATGTGACAGGATCTACCAGGATTAGCCGATTCAGTAATCCGACTGAGTCAGCTGACCACCATAATGAATTAGAGGGCATCACTTGGAGGAGGAGGTCTCTTAGGCGCGCACAGGTGACTGTTGGTCACTGCCAACCACCGCAGCCTCAACGCGGAGCAAGAACTTCAAGAGGGACAACCAAGTGCAAGGGAGCGTCAAACCGCAACAACAGCAAAGCATTCCTGCCCCCCAACACCAACAAAGGGGATTTGAATTGTAAGGAGGAAAATGACAATACAGACTCTTGTGTAGGTGACAAATTCCCCCCAGTGTCCTTGAAGAGTGATTTTGATATTCCAAGTCATATCACTGCTAGAGAGGGCAGCCCTCTTAAAGCTGATTCACCTCCCAGCAACAACACATTGGAAAATTGCGCACACTACACTTACAACTCTGCTATTACTCTGAAAGGCAAGGAGTCAGCCACGACTCTCACCCTATTTGATAATGCTGCTGACAGTGAGCAAGAACCCTGCAGTGAAAAAAACAAAGATGGTCCCTTTGAGCTTAAGTTGTCAGGTGTTGAGTCACTTCAGGATCATGAAGATTTTCCTTGTGGAGACCAGAAGCAAGACGCAAGTAATGCTATTCAAGAGCAAAGTGACATGACAGACCAAAAAGACAGGGGAAGATTAAGAGTTGGAAAAAAGGAGATCAATGTGGTGACAACAGGAAATTCACAGGCAGAGGATGAAAATGATTTGGTAGAGAGCAGCAGGTTGAGTGGCGCAGAATTGTGTAATTTTGAAGCGCATGTGGAGGACATGGAGACAAACTCTCCATTTTTTCAGTCGTCAGGTGCCCTGCAACCTGCTTCCAAGACAGTGAGCTCAAATCCCACCAAAGGCCCTGCCCCATCAGAATCAGTTGTCACAGACACTCATAGACAAACTGAAAGACAGTCTGACATCCACCACAAAATTCATGGTGCTGGACTTAATGCAGAGCCCTCTGCTGGTGTTGAAAACCCCATGACATCACATGCAAATCAAATGATGCGGAACCCACTAGTTATTAGTTGGAGCCAATCCCATAAACCTGTCAGTTCAAGTCAAGGAGATTCTCAGCAACCACTGTGTTTTAACAGTTGCCGTCATCGAATAGACAGACAGACTTGGCCCCAAGTATGTCCACAAACCAAAGAGTCCAATCACGAGGTAATTCCTCTTCACACACTGGAAAAGGATTCTTCAGTGTCCTTGTTGCCAGCGCTACAGTCAAGGAGGGACATGGACACTGTAGCCATCCCTCTAACATCTGGGAGTGACCCAAACTTGGCTGAAGGCAGCACAGCAGTGGAAGTTAGTGCACAGGACCTGGTGCCAAAGATACCCTCTTCCTCTTATGACAATATCTCGATATTTTCATACAGCTCAGAAAGCACTCGCTCCTCATTCACTTTTGATATGGAATTAGAGGCAGGGAATGGACAGTCCAGCCCCACTATTCTGTCTGGAACATTTGGTCAAGAGGGGGAATTTGTGTCCTCCTGGACCTCGTTGAAATCACACTCTAAAGAGAGGGAGAAGAGGAGCAGGTGTGGAAAGTGTGTGCCATGCCAGCAAAAGATCAGCTGTGGCCAATGCAGCGCCTGTCTCAATCGCAGAACTGGTCATCAGATCTGCAAGTTAAGGAAGTGTGTGGAATTGAAGAGGAGAAGGACTTTTACTCAGCTTACTCATACTGATGACAAGGTGAGAATTGTGTTAAATATAAGAGCATGATATTATCACCGTGGGCAAGTCTGTCCCAGACATCAATGAGATATGAGAAGATTGTATATTAATGAGGAATTTTCAGATTCAACGCTTTATTGTCATATGTACAGTATAGAAACAAGTTTCACTGCACAATGAAATTCTTTCTTTGCCGCCCTGCACTGGATGCCATGTGCACTGTTGCACATTTATGTGCAACAGCAAAATAATGAATGAATAATGAATTTTTGCATTAGCATGATTGTGCTAAGCAAAGGACAGTAACACTTGAGTGGCTGCATGAACTGCATGGCTGATGTATTTACTTGAATGTGTACTGATTCTGTGATACAGATTCTGTCTGAAGTCTATAAGAAGAAAGGGGAAGTGAATATGCCGCCTTTGAGTCATGAGAGAGAGAGAGAGAGATAACAGTGCCGACAAGATATTCAAGTTTTTCATCAATGAAAAGATCTGGAGATATTTTGGAATTTAATTCGTAATATCAGTGGAAGGAATATTAATTATTGCAGAAACTGAGGAGCTCAGAGGTGGTCATTGTTTTGACTGTTAAATCCTCAATCCAAAGTTAACTCCAAAACACAGCATCAAGTCAATTTCACTCCCATTTGAAATGGAATGAATCAGCATACTGTATAGGTAACCACATGTGGCAAACAACCTCTCATAAGCATAAATGTTTCATGAATCTGTAGTTGGGAGTTGTGGTTTTTATACACCAATCTGTTTGCTCACAGTGACTCTATATAACTTTGTGCTAGCAGCTGTTTGTGATTCAGCCCTTAACACAGTGGTTCATATAATGAGTAAGCAAACATGCTCCTACGCTGTTTACTTTGCCTCTTCTCTACTTCTATGCATGTTGCTTCTCTTCTTTTGGTCTTTGTTTTTTATCATGCTTATACACCTCACGCAACTGTGTTTGTGAAAAATCAAAAGCAGAAGAGAGTACTACTTTATACTTGGGTCGTAAGACTGTCGTAACCTCAGTAGGCGTCAAAGGTATGTATGACAATTAAAATAAGATTTGTCTCTTGAACATATAAATGGAGCTGAAAAAAGAAATCGAATTTACTTTAACTGAGAAAAGAGTTAAAGTGAAGTGAAGTCTTTAAATTAAGATAAGTTCTGCTTGAATTTATGGCAGTTTCTCATCCAAACATTATAACACTTGGACACGGCCATAGAAGACACATCTGAAATACCTGGAGGGATTATATATTACATCTTAGCTTTGAAACATTAATGACTGCGTTCACACCTGAAACGATAGTTCCACCTTTTGAACATCCTATTGCACGTGATGCAGGTCACTTGAAAAAGCAGAAGGGGTGGTTTTTCTGACAATGCAATGCGAAACCTTGCAGAGTTTACTAACGAAGCATTTTTTATCTCAGATGAAAGCAATCCCAGCCAAATCAAGCCATTATTTTTGCAAGAATGCCTCTCTGATTGCTGTAACATGAACATACTTACTGTCACAATGACTCTGTGCCGTGTGTAGTTTCCAATTACATTCATTAAGTAGGTAACCCACACATTTCTGTCGCTCAGAACATTGAGGGAATCACTAACTACCATATTTTCCAGAGTAGCATTGTCATTTTAAGTCGGGCAGGGGTTGCCACTTATACTCAAGTGCGACATTCATGTGAAATCATGAAAATATATAATTTCACATGTTTGTCATGGTCACACTGACAACCATACAATATCACTCAAGGCTTTTGCACCAGTATCTACCATTCCTGTACCACTAAAATTTCAACATTACGGTAAATGAATCGCCACTTCCCCTTCTGCACAGAAGAGGAAGTGGCGCTGCATTTAGTTGTTGGCAGAGTTGTTCATAAGTGACACAGAGGATGAAGAGTTCAATGGATTTAGTGATTTGGAATGAGATTGAGGGTTTGGTAAACGTGTGAAATGTTTTGTCATCTTAAGTTATTTGAATAATTGTAATATTAACATACCAGACAAGTTTTCAGTACGTTGTCTATGCTTCATGTAGCTGAATAACCATCATTGTGCTACACTCGCGTGCTGTACATCATTTCAGGATTTTTCTCTTCATTCTGTTCTGTCCTTATAACTTGCCTTTCAAGATGAAATGTCTATTCTTGGTCCCAGATTTGGTGAAATAATAGTCCACATACATACGTGTGACATACACATGTTTTTTTTTTGTTTTGTTTTTGTTTTTTTCATTATTATGCATTTTCTGGCTTGTGCGACTTAAACTCCGGAGTGGCTGACAGTCTGGAAAACATGGTGCATAGAAAGTACTTCACATTCATGGTTCACTGCATGATATTGGCTATGCTTTCAGTAGGTTAGTTACTCAAGGATGAATGTTGATGTAATCAAAAACATGGTATTAGTGCCAGAACTTGTGGTGGAAAGACTTCAATTCAGATTAATATGTGTGCATATGGATATTACATCTCAAGTAGTTCTGCTACTATTTGTATGAACCACCCATGCTTTCTTCCCTCAAGTTCACCTTAAGGAGTTGTTTATTTAATGGCTCACCTGGAAGCTCACCTGCCTGGTCCGCCTGAAAACGGGTCTGTTAGCTTGCAAATGCGCTGTCCAGCATTGCAGAAACTAGAGAAAATCCAAGGACATGTTTGACATGCCCACATGTCACATGAAGGACATGATTTTAAAATGATCAAATATTTGGATCAACAACAGGCACTTAAAAGGCAATTCTTATTGGGTGGTATTGACCACAGTAACCAAGACTTTGAAGGTTTCCATCCTAAATCTGAGGACCTGACCACTCAGCTTGTCAATGAAATTTTCCCTGTGGGGAAACTTTTTGTCTGATGGTGCTGATGTAGGCAAGCTAGTGCAGGGGTACAGAAAATTTTCTAAATTTAATGGGAAATAACTTATATGCCTCTCAAGATACCGTGTTGTTTTTTTACATTGATATCTTAGGGGTGTGGAACGGATTAATTAGATTCCCATTGTTTGAAATGGGGAGATTTATTTTGAGTAATTGTGTAAAAGTGTTTCATGACACAAGATACACTATGTTATTTTTTTCTGACTGTATGATTACATTAGCAAACGATGGTCTATTTTTTTCTCATAATGTTTTATGGAAGCATATAGTGTAAAAAGGATATTGTGAATAAATAGAGAAATAGAGGGTAAATACTGTAGAGAAAGGCTCTCAAGGGAAGTTAAGTACTCAAGGGAAGTTAAGTACTCCAGGCATTACATTATGTGATACTTGAGGTGCATTAATATGGGTGAATGCCATTTAAAATGAAGAGTTCTTTTGCAAGAGCAGATACCTCTGTTTTTTATTAAAATTTCAACAATTTGTGCACTATTGGTGGTACCTTAGATAGCTAGGTTTATTTGTCTCAACAAAGGAATGACAGAATAAAATGCAGCATTTCAAAAAATTGAACTAAATTGTAAAAGTGGGTTTTTGCAATCAAATTAATATTTTTGTAGACAAAAGCAGATATCTCTGGCATTCGTTTTTGAAGTAAATCAGAGTAAATCTGTTTAAATCACATTAAATCCGTTTAAATCCAAATCAACTCGGTTCACATTAATTCAGAGCCATATTTTAGATATTTGCATATTCCATGGCACTAATTGAAATTATTTCCTCTCAAAACAAGTATGTAAAGTGCAACTAAGTGTTATTGAAACTTCACGTAAACCTAACACATTAGCTTTAGGTTTAGAATTAGACACAACATTGAAACATCACAGAACAGTGGATAATATATTGCAGTGCTTATCACAAAAAAAAAAAAAAAACAGAAAACAAGCCACCCCTGCTAACTTTTATAGTACACGTGCTGGCCATATAATTAGAAAATGGTGCAAAAATGTATTTTCACGGCTGGTCATTTCTGAAATACAGCTTTGTCAATCTCTCCAGAATTTTACACACTTAAACACAATAAAGTAGGTAACACTTCACCAATTTACAGGTTTTTGAATACATCTGAAATAGTTTTAAAAAATATATATGATTTTGTTAAGACAGTACTTTTAATCTCTCATGTTTATCCCAAAACAGCTTGCAAATTGGTGAATTGTTACCTACTTTATTGATGATTAAATGTATAAAATTCTAGGAAGAGAAACCAGACTGTTTTTTGAGAAATTACCACTTGTGTAAATGAACTTTTTCATCATATTCTAATTGCTGGGTGGGATTTTGCACTTATGATCTTCGATGTGTAACTGTCTCCACATCCATGTCTGACAGCAGCCTAGCATCTTGTGTTATCTTGTGTGTAGTTGCATATACAGTCTGGTGCATGTACGCAATATCATCTTGGGACAGTGTTGCTGCCTGCTACACCTTAGCTTCGTTATGTACATACAGTATACATACATATACTTGGTGTCCCCCCAGGATGCTGTGCTCTTTTGAGATTGGTCATGTTCCTCTGGTTTTCTTCACCTTTTCCTACCCTGTGGGTATGAAATGACAGCTATCGCGACTATCTTTATCACAACAGTTTTCTGTCTCAAAGTCTTCCCGTCTTTGTTGACATTCTGAGAGCCAGCGGTGACAGCTGTGTCACATGACTATAAATGCGATTCGCTATTCGGCCGAATGAAGCTGACGGCCTCTGTTGGCGAAAGATGACGGTTACCTGCTTTTGTCCCAAAACAACAACTTTGACGTGATTTTAACGGAGTATATTGGGTTTTGGAGAATTATGATTTGGGATTTCAAAACAGCGCTATTCAAAGAGTAAAATACATGCGTCAGCTCTTTTTTTTTTTAAATGGCGGATATAGGGTTTTGCAGATAATCTGTCAAATATGTAGTCTCAATTCCAGAATAAGTAATGGATTTGACCTTGTAACTCTTGTCTCGAGGGTTAGTATGTTTCTTGGATCTGATTCCGCACAGCTCGGAATCACTGGAGGAGTTGAGCCTCATAGTTTTCCGTGGAAAATAGATCCTTTCTTGAGACACAAAAGAGATGGCACTCAAATGCCAAAACAGTTGCATTAAGGTGCCACTCCCGAGCCAAAAAACATATTCGCCCCTCTTGCAGAAAAACTCCTACTTAAGCGTACAGTCAATGTAGGATCCACCACAAATCCTCTTTGAGAACCAAATAAATGATTTGAATAAGAAAAAAGAAATGTTTTGAGAAAGGATCGGCCTCAGCAGGACTGAGTATTCAGACACTTGTTATTGAGCACTATCAAACACTTTTCTATTGCTGCAAGTCATAAGTCATCATGTCATAAAAGCCAATTCACCACACTGAGAGGAAATCCTTCACCAAATGTAGTTTGTTTTCCTGCATCTGAAGTAATAATACTGACAGTCAGTGGAGATAGTGTGGTCCTGTACTGTGGACAAATACACACTATTAGGGCTTATCTGCGCAGGATAAAGAAAGAAAACAACATTGCTGCAGCTTCAGCTCAGAAACTGAATCATTTGTGTAAACTTCAAAGAAAACCATTGTGCAGTTGGAAAAATACAGTGATCATGACGAGTAATTGGTCCAAAGTGAGATATCACCTGGGAACACCCAACACAACATCAACACATAAAATTACTAGTCAGTGCTAATCCTGTTTTTACCGTCCTTCATGTCATCTCTCATTATGTTTGATTCTTGTTTTTGTTTTGTAGCTGTCCTACGTAATTGTGTTTTTGATGGCTCTTTGTTGTTGGTTAGTGCAGTTGATATTACATCAGTGGGCTTTGTATGCACCCAAAAACAATTAAAACAACTGGAAGTGGGTTGACAAGTTTAGCTGTTTTACACTGAACACGTTGGATAACTTGGTTAGCAATTGCAGCTTGTGATTATTGCAGGTCAAACTCTTAACCCCCCAGTTAGCGCAATGCATTAAAAAGAGTGACATTTATGAAACTGTGAGTGTGCAGATATTTTGTAACTGCACATGCATACAAAAAACTGCATCAAACAGCAATTGCAAAACTATATTACATAGCAAAAGCTGACAGGCAGATATACAAGGCAAAATTATCTACAAAACTGTCCATACGCCTTACTGATCTAGATTTATTAATGACTTGAAAAATGACAATATCCATAGTATCTGAAAACAGACAAAACCTTATCAAGGGGGAAAAGAAAGTGTAAATGAAACATGGAAAGAATGTTATAAATACAAAGAATTAATACTGTGCAAATACTGTATATCCAGACAAGAGGAGGGCTTAACTTCTATCATAAGACATAGGAAATCACCCGAAATAACTACGAGAATAGATCAACCAAATGGAAGCTACAATGAGCCGCAAGGATAGGGTTTGTGGTCATGGGAAAATCATGGTTGCACAAGTCCGGCAGGAAACAAAAGGCTGGTAAACTCAACCACCCAAGGCATGAGAACAGAAAACAAACTGAAATTCATTAAGAGAAACAAGCTAATAGCAAAATGAATGTATTAACTAGGATACGATTTATCAATGAAACTTTTGACGTGGATGGCTACATTCTTGGAAGATTCTGACAGTGTGGCGAGGGATCTGACTGTCTAATACTACCTTACGCATACAACTGTTTTCGATTGTGGAAACTGGCTTGACATTGTAGCTTGAAGAAAAACAAACTTGTCCGACCAGCTTCTATAAATCACATCTCAGTCAGGACTCTGGAAAAAAACAAACAATCCTTATCCTCACTGGTGGACTCTTTTCCCTTTAAACAACTTTATATATACTGTATACTGTATATATATATGAATAATGAATAAAAATGTTGTCCCTCACCCCTCCTGGGGTGTTTTCTTCACCTCAAGCTCGGGTCCTCTACCAGAGGCCTGGGAGTTTAAGGGTTCTGCGCTGGATCTTAGCTATCCCTAGGACTGCGCTCTTCTGAGGGTCTTTCAGGATTAGGACTGTCCTGCCTTGGGTTAGACCTTGCGTCCTGGCAGCTGGTTCATTTGTGCTACCAGGCGTTCATGGAGTGCAGTCAGCTTTTTCAGCCAATACGTATGGATCATATCGGGGCCTGGTGCTGTCTAGCTTTTCATCTTAGATACTCTTTCTTGAATTTCTGTCATTGAGATGGTTACTGGTTCTTGCTCTGGCTGGTTGCTGTGGTCAGATCTTAGATCTGATGGCCATTGGGCATTGGAGTTGTGTGATGACTCTCTTTCCCATATTTCTCTCCGCATTCACATCTGCTAGTAGATCTTCTGAGGGTACTTGGCAACTCAGCTTTGGTATTCTACAGGGGCTCCAGGGGCCTCATTTACTAACTGTGCTCAGAAAAGCTTCTATTTTCGATCGTGAGGACGGGCCGAAAGAACAAAAAAATCCGCAGTTACTAAATGTGTGTAAGCCGGTCGCACGCACACACCTACGCAATCGGCGATGATAACTGTCAACTGTGCGCAACTGCCGCGCTCGTGCACATTTGGGGTCATTTGCATGAAGAGACGCCCTCAATAGACCATATATGGTAGGGACAATCCCCTTGTAAACACGCTACTGAATATTCTCCTCCAAACCGGCAACATAGAGAAAAGGCGAAGAGGAATAACTTTTCAGGCACAGATTCTTGTCAGCGAAGTAGAAGACCACTAGCAATAATTGTTTGGGACGCTAAATTCAAACATGTCC
>OMPJ01010166.1:2742-14313 GCA_900312935.1 Carapus acus
AAGGTGAGAACAAACCCCGCCACCCGCCGCCCGGCGCCGCCGGTGGAAGCGAGGTAGAGACGGCTGGCCGTTTCCTGTACCAGCGCACGCCACCAATTCCATATTTAACATTCCGAATCGGAATCACGCCTGTTTGAGTTTATTCTTTGTGGCTTTAAACCAACAACCGACGCCAACTCGCAGGTACTTTCCATGCGAGGTGTGAACACGCAGCTTGTGGCTTGGCCCGCTTGATTGATTTGACATAGCGAGTGGACTTTCATGGCGTCTGTGTTTGTTACATCCAGGCCCGCCGTCCCCTGCTGTATTGGTGTTGACATTTATGAGACATGTCGGCGAGGCCCCGCTAGACCTCACTAATGAGAGAGCCCGAGAAGGGCCCGGCTACCGTAGCCTGACACTGCCATCTAGAGGTCACTTACGGTACTGCGGGCTGAGGTGTGCTTGGTAAATACTGCCTTTTTATTTCCTGCTTTTCTTCGATCACAGCACCACATTTCCACGTCTTGCGGATGCAGGAAATGAGGGTTTAGGTGTGTCGGTGAACGCAAATTTCCGATTAATGGTGGCAATGATTTCGGTGTAAGAATGCATCCTTTGTGCACGTGTGTGTGAGTGAGTGTGTTCCATGAATCCTCCAAGGCACATGCAGATCGGCATATAAATGTATATCTATTTTTATAAATGTACATACTGTATGTGTGTGTGTGTGTGTGTGTGTGTGTGTATGTGTGTATGCGTATGTTTCATATATATATATATATGTATATACATATTGGAATTTTTTTTACAGATGTCTGCGTGTGTACGTCTGTTTCACATTGGCCATACTTAATGTTACACGCCATCGTCCAAGTCAGGTCATCGTATGTCAGCAAGTCTGCGGCGCCACGGTGGCTGTGGAGGCTCGGGGAGCGGGGCCGCCCTAAATAATGTCATGGTATGGTGCAGCGTTTGATTTAAGTCGGCACATAGTCACAAACGACGTCCTGCTCGGCTCTCGCAGGGCAAAACACAGAGGTCAGCGAGCTGCTCGCATCACATCCACGGAGGTTCGGACATGCCGGAATGTGCGTTCAGGGGGCCGATTAGATGATGAGAAATGGGGGTCGAGCGTCGTACTTGGCGGGAAGGAACAGCGAGTAAATGATAAATTCTTTGTCACTTGCAACGTACACAGGTTAAAGCGAGGATTAAAAGAATGTGCATCTCCTCCATGTTCCTTTATTTTCCTCTCCATTTGCATTCTAATCTGCCCCCAAACAGGAGAAAATAACATTAGGTTAAGTCTCATTTTGACCCATGTGTGGATCCAGAGACCCTCTCCATTAAAAGCAGGAAATGAAAGTGCACCACCCATGGTTTCACTAATACATGTACCCCCCTCTGCTTACACACACACACACATGCGCGCGCGCGCACACTCACACACACTGCATACGCATACTCACTCACATGCGTACACACACACTCCCCTGGCTGGGTGAAAGTTTGATGTTCCTCCATTTAAGGATACGCCAAAACACACTTCCATGTCGGGCGTGCCAGATTAAACGGGGTTGAAAGAGCAAAAGCACACTCGCACACACGCTCTGCATCAGACGCTTTCAGCGCCGCCTCCGATAGGAAGGTCAAAGGTCAGGCGTACTTGTAGTGGATTTCTGGGACGCCTCCAGCTCACGCACTCAAGCACAGGCAGCGAGATATGCGCGTATAGCGGGACACGGGGCGCTCCTGATGAAACGGTGGCGTTTTCCTAAACAGCTCGGCCCCGGGACGCCAGCTGCACGCAGGCTGTGGAACTCTCGCTTCCTGCGGCCCATCGGCCTCTGCCATCCGTCAAAAGGCCTCGACGGGGTTTGTGCTGCTACAGCAGGCGGAGCGAGAGCATCAATTATAAAACGTGAAAACATTTCCAAACATCAGGAAAAGTGAGATTTCTCCATAAACATCCCGTCCGTCACTTTCATTAAAATGTTTTATCATTTTCCGACATCAATTATTTTGAGATTTTCCGTCTGTGTGCTTTATTTGACAGTTCCAATCACGGGAACTCTGCATCTATCAGGCAGAGAGAGTCTCCCCGATGCTTTTTTTTTTTCCACCTCGCCGGCAGTATAATTTGAAGAGGAAATAGTATTTTTAATGAGAAGCCGAGACCTCCTCTCAGTGGCATCGCTTGTCTGTTGGCGGCGCGGCACAGCACAGCATGCTCCGCCAAAATGCGGGTCTGCCTTCGCGGGATTCGCCCGGGCCCCTTTTGAAGTTCTGAGCCACAGCTGTTTCCTTTGTGTGTAGCGACGCCAAAAATCAAACCTAAAACCAAAACACCCATAAGAATACCTGAAAGGGTTACAATATCGAGCGGCGTATGTATATGATGCCTTACACGCCTCATCTTTGTTCCGCCAACCTTTCCCTCCGCCGTGATTATGCGCCGCTTCTGAGAGGAGCTGCGTTGCGTCTGGAGAGCCTCTTTAACGGGGGAACGGCGAGGCAAAAGCAGGCACATTAAAACCCCTCCGACGCTCTCAAACGAACAACCCAGGGACAAAATACGAAACCGGCGCGGTCCCCCTTCCCTCTCTCCCTCTCTCCCACCCCTCCTGCACCCTTTCCCTTGTAGTGACGCGGCTCAGATGAGCTCACGTTTAGCCCCGGTTGCCATCTCAGACTGGGGGTCCAGGGGGATGTGTAGCTATGTGTTTATCAGAGGATGAACTACCTCTTCATGTGGTTCCATTTCCTACCCCCCCGTCCCCCAACACCCTCACACACTCGCTCCTCTCCTCTCCTTGCCTCTGCTTTTCCTATCCCTGCCACCAGCCACCCCTCGCCCCCACCCTTCCTCAGACGGCGGTTGAAGGTGGAGTTCACAGAGGGAGCACGGAGGAGCAGACTGAGCTTTTTGCTCGTTTGGAACGCGTCGTTTTGCCTCTGTGAAGATGCTGCAGCACTCTTGCAGGCGTGACAGTGCTGAACATTCGCACAGGAGGCTTTTGATGGTTGTCTTGGCCTACATAGCAACCGCGATACATGATAGATGGTGATCCCAATGAAACTCTCAAAAATGTAACTGTATAGCAAACGGGGCCAAACATCACATTTCAGTCTTTGCTATTACCTACAATTTGATATTCATTCTGCGATCAGCAGTTTGACGATGCATGATGTACAATTGATAGTCAAAAAGTAAAGTCAACCACCAACAATTCTCTCTCATCTCCCAGCAGGAAAGCCTCCATTTCAATAAAAAGCAGCAATGTCAACAACAACATTCTCAAGTCAGTTTAGCAGTTCATTTTATGTGGTGGCATGAATATTTAAGAGATTGTTACCAACAGCATTCAAAGCGTAATGCAGCCATGGTGACAGCACTACCACATCAACAATAAAACGCACATAACGTCATAACCAGCTTGTTTTCGTTTTGAAACGTCTGAGCAGTGTTGGGCTGGTCCTGAGAGCAGCGACTGCTGCTGCTGCTGCTGCTGCTTCCTCAGACTGTGTGAACAGCCTCCCAGGAGTGGAGAGAAGTGTAATCAATTAAGAGGTCATAAATTGAACATGAGGGAATGCTGGGTCGTTTTGCAGCCTCGCTCATAAAACCAAAAGTTCATCTGATGGTGGCTGTGCACTCTGCTAGTCTGTGCCGCCGCAACCTGAGAGCCAATCTGGATTCGTGCCACATTTAATGCTTTCACTCCTACTCAGACACCAAATTAAAAACTGTACACATATATGTATATATATTGTGCATATACAGTACATAGATATACACAGAAATATACACACGTAAACTACTGTATATACATGTCTACATACGGTGAACAATGACAGTACTGACATCTAGTGGACATTTGTAGATACTGCAAACGGAGGTAAGAAATATACATGAATGTACGGCGGATTTCATCTCTGTTGCACTGTTCAATCCCGATTCATCGTCTGCGGTCAACAGCTCAGATAGGGTCACTGAAACGATGATACTCCATATCAAGCTCATCATGACCATCTGAGCGAACAGGAATTTTTTCTTTTGATTTTTTTCAAAGTCACACAGGAGGACAAATATATATGGTCCCAGCCCAGTGATGATCCACTGATGGATCTGATTTGATGGATCCCATTTCATGGTGTTTTTGAAGCGTTGACCTAAAGAAGCAGATAAGATGTTTAAAATGCACACACAACTGGTCGTCTTGAAATATTTTAAGCAGTTAAAGAGGAAAGAAATTTGTTTTTTCACCCTGACATTTTCCTTCTGTGTTAAGTCTCCACGTTTATTGTTTTATACAAATCAGATTTTTAGACTATTTTGAATATGTAGATAGTTCAAATATACAAGACAGTTTTACTGGTGTTCAGGGTTTTCTTAATTTTCCCTCAGAAAACTGCTGCACTACAGGCAAATCTAGAGACTCATGATTCTTAAGTTTGATTGCTGCTCTTGAATCACAAACACCACATACAACCACACAATATCCTCGAATCTGTTAAATATTTGATGATATGTGTTTATATGTTCTTGAATTTGGAGGCTGGGTAGAGGCTGGAGCTCCGCATTGGTCTGTGGAGGTATATCTCAGTGGCAGGAGACTCAGGGACTCTCACTCTCTGTCTGGGCTTTTCTCCCTCCTTCTCTTGTCGACCTTCCTCTTCTCCCTGCTTCATGTGGCTGGTGCCAGTTGGAGCACTGCTGGAAGCCTCAGAAAGGGAGACAACCGTGCAAAGCATTGAGTTGTTAGGAGGCGTAACGGAATATCAACTATACTTGTGTTCTGCATGAGATTCCACATGACACCACCATGTGAAAACACAGACTGAAGCTGGCTGATTTCATTCATTCTATAGCCGTCAGAAAAGATTGATTTGGTCTGATAATGTTGCTCCTATGTACATATTGGCGACTGTGTCCAGGTGTCTCTTTGTGTGTGTGAGTGTGTGTGTGTGCGTGTGCGTGTGTGTGTGTGTGTGTGTGTGTGTGTGTGTGTGTGTGTGTGTGTGTGTGTGTGTGTGTGTGTGTGTGTGTGAGTTTGTGCTCTCGCTCCTCCCAAGTAAAGCCAGATGTGTTTTTTGTTTGGAAAGGCTAAAGAACGGTGGTTGTGGTTTAGCAAAATTTTTGTTTATTATTATTCAGTACGATCGATATAAACCTAAATGATAAGGGATTATACTTTTGTACAGTTTTTGTAGATATGTCACATTTACACATGTATGGTATGAGGAGTTGAGTTATGCGTCTCTACCTTGTCTTGCCTGTGCATTTTTTACATTTTATCTTTGTCTTTACTTACTAATGCATGTAATTGTTGAAATGTGTTTAAGTTGTAAGTTTACATTTTTATTTATCCATTTATCTATTCATTTATTTATTCATCTACTGATTGATTGATTGATTGATTGATTGATTGATTGATTGATTGATTGATTGATTGATTGATTGATTGATTGATTCATTCATTCATTCATTCATTTATTGAAGTTTACGTCTCCTCTTGACATGATCAGTCACTGCATGTATGATGCTTATTCCTGTGCTCAGCTCTCAATGTCATTTACTGTATATCATTTTAAGCTCTCATTTGATTACGCTTATCAGTGATAAAACCACAAACACAATATTCCCACATGCGGATGTGTTTTAATTCTTTTTTTTTTTTTTTTATCCTGTCATAATTCTGATCTCAAGCCAACATTGCTCCCTTGACTTTCCTGATGGTTTTGTACCACTCCTTCAAAACACTGACGATTCGGTTGGCATGTGACAGATATTTGGTTTGAACTTACGCATGAATATGTTTTGTTCATAATGCAGAAACTTCCTATTCAAAACACAATGAGAGATGATAGACTGTAGGTAGGTGGCTAGGTAGCTAGGTAGATATTTCTATCTTGTTCAACTTACAAATGTCCGAGTTGCATTGATGTAAAAATATGTCAGGTCCTTGCTATTATTATATTGTAGATCCTTGTATTTTATCATGAAAAGAAAACTGAATTAACTAACAATCATCAATCATCATCACAAATATATATTGTCTGTATATATTTCCTCTGTAAATAGTTCTTTTCTTATTTCTTTTTCCCCCCTCATTCTATTCCTTTTGCACCGAAATTCAGCACCATAGTTTCATTGCACAATTCAATTGCTGTAATGACAAAAGATTCCTGATTCCTGATCAGTTAACAATTAGGAATCGCGAAAATTTTTATTGTCGTCACAGCAACTCACATTGTGTAATGAAATCAGGGAGCAAAGTTCCGGCGCATTTAAGAAAAAAGTTTGAAGAACATATCAACAGTGTCAATCAACAAGTCAACAGCCTGGTTCCCTCACTTGGGCAGCGTTGGTGTTTCTTGACAAACTGACATTTTACAATGTGTGTATCTGGTCAGGGCGCAGCTGTGTCACTTTACCAGTAACATGATCCATGTGCATTTTGGGAGATGTAGTTTGTGGGTTAATGCTTTTCACATGATGGAGACTGATATTGAAACAGTCATTCATGTGCTTGTGGGCCAGATAAAATGATGCAGTGGGCCACATGTGGCCCGCGGGCCTTGAGTTTGACAGCTGTGATGTAAAGCATAATTGGATATTTCTTAAGACAGGCTCTCTCACTGATCAGAGACCAAACACATGCTGAATAATGTAACGTTTAATTTCTGGGGGTTGACTCTTTCCTCCGTGCCGCCCATGGATAGGTACAGAGAAAAAGATTGTTTTATTTGGGCAGAATAGAAGTGTGTAAAGAGGCTCACACAGCTGAGCAGACATGCTATCCTCTACATTCATTCCCAAGTAGTCTCAGGTTCCAGCAGAACTCAAATAAAAACAGAAAGCTGAGAGAGATGTTGACTGATGCTCCTCCTCTCTGAGCACTTTGATAGTCTGTCCTGCACTGCCTTTGTCTTCCCCCTGTGGAAGTGACTGTTTACGCTGCATCTGGCAAAAGGCTCCTCACGTTCCCCGTTGAGAATCGAGGTGATTAGGTTCAAAAGTGCTTCTCCGAGACCCGAGCCAGCAGGATGTTTTCCCCACAACAAAGTAACCTAGGAACAAACACGCGCTTATGAAACTCCGGCTGTGTTTGTGCAAGTGGGAGACACTCAATGGATTTTATACATGTGGAAACAGCTCTAAGAATATGTGTCTGAGAAAAAAAATCACAAGAGGCAAAAGCCTTGCTCGGTTAGTAAAGACTGTTCAACCATTATCGCAATTTCCAAATCTTCAGTCTGTGGAATAGAACAAACTCACCAACTTGAGGTAGCATTTACAAGAGGAAGATACCTTGAACCACCAGTCACAACCCTGAAAATCACCATTTATAAATGGTAACTGTGGCGTCCACTGCTGGTGTTTGCAATTGTTACCGAGGTTTTATTGGAATTATTTGATGCAGTAAAGGCTCTCAGTGGTGTTGTAGATTCCCAAATTTCCCCTTTCTAGCGTTGTAAGGTACCATTGCAGGTTAACATTGAGGATTTTTCCCTACTGATGTTCGTAAAAATCATGTGCCTGTGGAGACTAATGTTTTGCAGCATAAAACACACTGCATTACACTTGGCTGACACTCGCTGTTGTAACCTCAAGAGGGCGCTGTCAGCGCCACTGCGACGTCCTGATTCCCAGAAACAAAACGTCATGCCGCGAAGGAGAGAACGTCTTTGGCATCACCGTTCTGATCCTGTTGAGGCTGATCCCGAATGGCCGAATGAAAGATGATATCATCCAAAGCGAATCTTTATGCAGTTGTACGTTCCGAGTAGAAAATAAATCATTTCTCTTCATCAACGATCAGAGCGCCACTCTTGGGATGAGATTTCCTGTCTGTTGCTGCAAACGACGGCGAAAACGAGGAACATCTGCAATACCGCTTTATACCGCTTGGTGGCGGTGTAGACCAAATGGAAAACTGACAATGGCGAGGTAAAAATTTCACCTAGCAACAGCTGCCGCTTGTTCATTCACATACCTACATAGTTACAGGTGACCCACCCCCACCCTTCCACGCTCACACACACACACACATACACACTCGCACATGCACACGCACTAACACTCCATCACAAGTGCACATCAGCGAGCTACATCGGGTGCTGTGGTGCGCCTGTGTGTGGGCTGAACACTGCTGCCTCTGCAACCTCCGTCGTCTGCACATGCGTGAAGTGTGTATCCACACACATATTCACCAGCATACATACAAATATGTGTGTTTTTTTTAATGACTGATGCAAAATATGCCTGTTAAAACGAAGAAAGTCAAGCTGCGGTGCAAAGAGGAAGCTGTGTCCATGTGACAGGGGCCCTCTCAGGCTGCACAGAGCTGCTGTCAGCCTGCATAAAGCCACTTTCCCTGTGAATGGGGCAGCTTTGATTTGGCTCTTGGGCCTCGCTCGCTGTCAGAACAGAATTCTACTAGAGTAGAATTCCGATTCTTCTCCCTCTGCCTCCCCCCGTCGTCGTCCTAACCCATCCTCCTCCTCCTCCTCCTCCTCTCCATTTGGTATTCTCCAGCCTCCTCTTCAGCCCCATTCTGCGCATTTCCAAGTGAACACACACACACACACACACACACAGACCTGCTCGGTTTGTCCTAAACTCGGTTTGGCACAAACAGCACCAGGCCAGGACTGGGCAGCGTGGAAGAGATCAAAACAAGTAAAGCAGAAATCAATTGGCTCTGCAAGTCTCAAGACTGCCATGCACTAAATTGGCCCTGAATGACAGCACTATGTGGACCTTTTCCCCCTCCGTTGGCCCTGTGTGACAAAACAAAACAGATTTGGGTGAAATTCTGAGTGAGCAACCGTCTCGCCTTCCCCTCACTGGAATCACGTCGTGGGACTTTCAGACCTAAAGCATGTGACTGGGTCTTGTGGGATCCTCCATCCAGCCCCACTTGGCTATTGTCACATCCGAGTGTCCCAACCATACCAAAACCAAATCCCTATGCGTTTTGATGATGCAGACGGGAATGAATAATGGTTGTGTAAATTGCATCCATTTTCTCAACAAATCTGTCCAAACATCTTTCCCTCGTATTTGGCTCCTTGGGGGGTGCTGAACTTCATCAAAATAGTCCAATTTGTCAGCGTCCTGAAAAGCTGTTCCTGCTGTAGGAAGCAGACTAATTCCTCTCCATCAATTAGGAGCCTGAGTTTCCAGTCTTGTGTGCTGGAGGGTGACAGACGTACAAACCGCAGAGGCCAACTTCCCCCAAACAGCCTAGCTGTGTAATCAACTCTTTGATCTGAGGGCTATGCAGCCAGCCTGGCCCAGACCAGGAGCGGGACCGATGTGGAGAGCAGCAACACACACTCAGAAAGCCGAGGTTGGTTTCGAGTACACAGGTTTATAAATGTTTAACAAATTCTCTCTATAATCTTGCACACATCAAAGAATGTAAATCAAATGTCCAAACATATTTGAGGTCACCTGCTATCATGTGGACAGCATGTATCACTGTTTCTGTGGGGCAATAGTTTATTTGATTTGATTTCCAAGTCAGTTATGTATATCTAAGGGTGGTGGTAAGGATTAATGGGTGGATCAGTCGCGCTAAAAGGTAAAAGGTTGTGGTTTGATTCCAGGTTTCTCTCTCTAGCAATGTTGACGCGTTCTCGAGCAAGACAGCCCACTGTTCTCGAAAAAACAAACAAGAAAAAAAACAGATGAGGCCGCATGCAGGGACAAGAAAGCCGTAGGGATTAGTTTAGCACTTCATACCAAAAGAATCCTAACGTACCCTGACGACATGTATCCATAAAATCTGTTATTTCTCTCGCCCGATGGAACTCTGATGCTAAATGACTTGCTCAGATGTTGCATCAAACCTTTGGTGGAGCATGTGCATGTGTGTGGCAGAGGACTGGGGGGTGGAGGGTTGAAGCAATCTGGCAAGTTTTAAAAGAAGTAGTGAGCTTGCTTTGTTGGTTGGAATTTGCAGCACCATGGAACGCCTTAATAACAATGCGTGAAGTAATGAAAATTACACAGCTCTCGCTCCAAAGGAAAAATTAATTGCTCTCAGGTTGCAGGCTAGAGACGTTTGCTCATTGAAGCACATGCGTGCACTCAAACTCACACTCTCATACACGCACACACACACACACACACACACACATCCAAGTAGGCAGGAAAGCACACTCACACACACCCATTCATCAGTTTCTGCCCGCACACACATGCACGCACATGCATACACGCAGGGGCACACAGGTGCACATGGAACCTTGGCTGCAAGTGGAGCTAGGCCTTAGGACTCAGAGGCGGATGTGCAGCCGTGTGTGTGGGTGTGCATGTGTGCGTGTGTGTGAGAGAGAGAGAGAGAGTGTGTGTGTGTGTGTCTGAACCTGCAGATCTCCTGTGCAGAGCAGGGGGAAGAGAAGAATAGGGCCTCGGCCACATTCCAGCCTGCCTCCCTGGATGAGCGACAGCATTCAGCATTCCACTGCCTGCCTATCAGGCCAGGTGCATTCCAGAACAAACACACACATACACACACATACTTACACGCACATTTAGACAAACAATACGCGCACACATTCATGCCGGATCGCATAGGAGACCTGTGTGGGCTTGTGCGTTCCCCATGTAGCCACATGTGTGGGTTCGCCACTCTCCAGAGGCAGATGATAAGGAACCACATCCCCTGTCCTTAGATTCAATATTCTCGCACACACACAAATCCACAAACATTTCGCACAAGACTGTCTGTAGTCACCTTTGTGCTTCATGGTTCTGCTGAATGCGTGGAGAGAGAATCACACTGGCGCAAACCGTGGGTGCCGATCGACTCTGATTGTTTGCACACCACCCTCTTATGGAAATGTTTTCTTTTACGCCTACTTAATACTTACATGATTCATTCAATTTTAAGGCGACAGTTTCTCAGTTATTTAAGGAAGGCCGCTGGAGCACACACTGAACGTACAGCCCGCCTCTTTATGGGGTTCGTACGGTGCAGCTGCGATGCAGCATGAGTCACACATGACAGTGCAGACGTGGGTGGAGTGAGTGTGAATTTGTGTGTTTCTGGTGTGTGAGTGAGTGTCTCCGTCCGTGTCTCTCCTTTCAGTGTCAGATTTCATTTTACTTCTTCTTTCTTTTGAAAGCGTGACGAGACCGAAACGGAGGAGGGCAGACGATCTCGATAAACACGTAGTTGGTTGTGGCTCGAAAGGGGGAAATGCGGAGAGGGAGCGTGATGCACGGATAGATGGGACGGAGATGCCATCTTTTGCTTCATAGGCTCGGTGCTATCGGCTGGCTGCGTCCGACAGACAGCGGAAACGGTCTCTGGCGTGACTCCGGACAGCGACTGGTCTCCTCGGATTAGAGGCTTTGAATCAGCAGCCATTACTCTCTGGCACGTCTCCTTCAGCGTTACACACGCTAAACCCTCGCCCCATCCCTACCCTCACCCCACCCCCGCTCTCTATCTGCTGTCCTCATCCTTTCGCCCCTTTTCCCGTGTCTCTTACACCACACCACACCACACCACACCACACCACACCACACCTCTGCCTCCCTCCTCTCCCCTGATTTCGCCCTCTAACATC
>OMPJ01010169.1:0-42352 GCA_900312935.1 Carapus acus
AGAACGATTAGCATTTTGACTGAGAACAGGGAGTGACATTCATCTCCTAACTATTTAATTGCTAAATTTGATTACATTCACAGAAACTGAATGTCCATTTTCATTACTTATCTAACCTCAACTTAAAAAAAAACCTTTTCCAAAGGTTTGACAGGATGGAATTTCATCACTATACTGTATTCCTCAGTGCCTCGACGATATTTGACATGTACAGTTGGTCATGTTCTTAAGCGTTAAGAGGAAGAGAGGCATTATATTGTATTTTCTTTTCTCCTTCTTTCCTTTTTTTAAACTGACTCTAATTGAGGGATCATAGGGTGTGGTCACATGGTGCATGTTAAGAGTTATGTCATTCAGCCTCGGTAACTTGACAAACAGACCTGCCCAGCTGTGCCACCTGTTCGGTCGCCAAGCTGGCTCACATCTCCGACGTGAGAGCCAATGCTGCATGAGTTTTCGTTTATGTTCTCTCAGGTTAGGACTAGTTGGCAACACAGTATTTATAACATCCTAAAATCAGAAATAAAAGCAAAGAGCTGCTATTGTAGGCCATTTCTGCATGGAGCAGTGTCTCTAATCTGCCAGTCACTGGCAGCAGTTATTGTTGAAGACAATGTGTATTCAGGCAGTCCTGTGTGGATGACAGTTTTGACAGCATGCTTTGAAAATGTAAACATGGGGGGGGAAATGGCTACGAACAATGCACACAGCAATGATTACCGGTAGGTAAGATGTAGAAGCCACAGTACCACAAAACCTATTATGCCTCCTGAATATTACTGCATACTCACAATGTTGCCTCCTTTTAAATGTCCAATAGTAATAATAACAATATCTTTGGAAATGACAAATACTTGACAAACTGATGTGCCATTTGTGATGACAGATGTAGATCAAGCTGTAACCATTTAATGCCTTTGATGCACGCTGACAGACAAACCAGAGGGACAACAAGTGTCTCGCATCAAATTGAGCCCTCACTGTATGGACTGTGCATTTACAGTATCTGTCTATCAGACAGACAGGTCAACAGTGTTTCCTTCACAAAGCATTTCACGTAATAAAAGCATTGTCCTCCGCATCTAGATTGCCGTGTTAAGACTATGAGGAGTGTGAAGTTGTTAATGTGGAATCAATACAATGCCACTTAACTCTCCTGCTGTACGACTGAATACACATGGTCTGGCTGCCGTCCCTGTGACTTCACTCAACAGGTTTGGGGATTTACATTTAAATATCACTATTGCATTAAGCAATACGCAACAGTAACTTACATATTACTTAAGTTGCAATGGTGACCGTGCAAGTCAAGACCATGCAGGTCAAATAGTGATTCAGTTTAACTACAATCAGCATATCTGTCTGCTTACCTGGCAATGGCTGCAATATTCCCAAATGTGTAGAACACAGCAAACAGCTTTAACCCATTTGGAAGGAACAGGAGCGCTGTACCCTGATGAGGAAAAAAATGTTTCTATTATTTCCATGGCCCAAAATGCTGTGACTGCACATGAATGCAGGAAATAAAGCTGCAAAGTTGTACAAGGGTACTTGTTGTGTTGTGCTTTATGTGAGAAAATATACATAATTTACAGGATGCAAAATGATCTAAATTCAAAATACGGACATCCTGAGTGCCCTGGTTCTTTCTCTATATATGGCTGGCAATAACGAGTAACAGGCAAAGTCAGATCGGCTGCCTGGACATCAACATGTGCTTGATAGTCATCTGTGGTTTACAAAGTGTGACTAGCAAGTGGTGAACGTAACTGACTTTCTAACTGATGTCTCTCACCACGTGCTTAACATAATCAGACTGAAATAAAAAAATGTGTCAATGTATTGAGTTTAAGTAAATACTGCAACACCGACAATTGATAAAGAGTATCACAGGCTCCAAGATCATGAAAATAACATTATTACACTGACTGTTGGGATAAATATCACAACCAAACTGCACTCTCGGTGCATTATACTGCATTTATATAATGCTCTGGTATTACTGTATATTAGTACACTGTTGCAGAGAGGAGGTAACTGAAACGGCAGCTTTCAAAAAAGCAGGAGCACTCACGAGTAATGAACACAGGATGCCTGCAGCAAAGCATATGACAAACCATTTCACCCTGGTACTGTAGCTGAGAGTGCTGGCATCAAGAACCTGTGAGAACAATAAGAGGATGTCACAAGACAGGCCTAATGACCTGCAGAGAGAAGCGCAGGCTTCCTTCTGATGACTTTGCCACATTGGCTAAAGCTAAAAGGGAAAATATTTCAAAGCACAGTTTTGTAAATGTGAGGGCCAAAACCTATAACAAGCTACAGAGGCACCATCCAGGGCATCTTAGTGCTTCCTGGGGGTTTCTTTCTCAATAATGTTCCACATCATTGGGTGTAAAAGAAAAAAAAAGGCATAACAATCTTAATATGTATGTTAAGTAGCAAGATGCTAGCAATGTTAGAAGAGAAAGCATGATTGTTTTTTCAAGATTGTGCTATTATTTGACAATACAAAATAATGCCATGGATGGGTAACTTGGATAGTTCACCTCAAGCCAAAGTAGATGTTCAACAATGGCAATATCCAAAAATTTGTTACAAAAATTAATGTGTCCCGTTGTGAATGAGGAGAGAAAAGCATGTCATGGGGCAATACATAACACATCAAACAGGAACAAGAACAGGCACTGCAGCAGGAAATGACATGAAATGTGATTGCATAAACTAGCTGGACGTTGTGTTTTTGGAAATCTAGTTGTGTAGTCACTACACCACAAAGCACTTCTACAACCATTCTAAACTGCAGAACTGGAAAGCGGCAACGGAAAGAGATGGCAGTTAGGACTGCACAGTCACTATTCATTTGTAAATTAACTAAATAACATGACTAATTTATTGTTTACATGAACTGCGACTTGATGCTCCTGTTAATCAAACATCTTGTCTCAGCAACTCCAGTCATCATCAACAGACCTGAACATTCATCACAAAGTGGAACCCACAAAGCTCTTTATTCTGTTTATTTGCCCACAACATCACTGGCGAACAATGATATTCAGCATGACTGCAGCGGTGCACATTGGTAACTGCTAAACGATCGCTCCCGTGTAACTTTGGAAAAAAGACAATCCTCAGCCAACTTCTTACCTCAGATTCTCCTCCTTTTGAGAGCGTGTGAAAAGTGTTAACACAGACACAAATACAGTTAATACGCTCTTGATCAAGAATGGATCTATGAAGATGGCAATGTCAGAAGCAACACATGATGAGCTCCATTAACAAAGATTCTTCTGTGGTGGTTATGCTTGGATCATGAAATTTGTGCTTCCTCACAGATTTATTCCTAAGAATAGATTGTTTTGATATCAAGTACACAAAAAATACAGGCAAATGTTCAATCTAAGATACAGCATAAACATAGCAAGAACAACAATATACAAATACGATAATAAAAATTGAAAAAAAGAAATAAATAAGAGACTAAAAATCACTCCTTGTGAGGTATCATTTGCCTATTACCACTTTGCTTTTCAAAGGCTGCTCTGGTATTATTAGTCAGAATAAAATCAAATCAATCAAAATTGACGGTAAGCTTACACAGAAATGTGCATGGCTTTTCAAATATACTGATCATCTGACCGTATTGTATATTGCATGATTTTTGGTAATCTTATTGCATATTGGATATTGTTACGTACTCTTCATCCTTTCGATATCTCTCTGAGCTGATGGAGACTTTAATTTCCTGGATCGCCAGATCAGTGGATCAATACAGTAAGTAAGTACCTACCTACCTACCTATCTTGAAAAGGCAGGCACCATCACAGTCTGTAGAATATTAAGTTCCTAATCTCTACTGTCTTCGTCGGTTGCAACTATTTGAAATCACGAGACTAGGAATATTTGGACTCCACAGACACATTGTGATTTCATGGGTCTACTGCTTTCACTTGTGAATGAGCAACATACCACGCAGAACATTTAATGCGTAAGAATACTGTACTTGTGCGTGAATCAATCTAGGTTCGATATCACTGACACGAGGGTTAACTTGTAGCCTACCGGAGCAATGACAAACTTCAACGAGACAAATAGTCAACACCCCTGAACAACTGAACAATTACGTGCAAGGATGCAATTCCGAGTCAATTATTATTCCTCAACACATGACTGCTCGACTACTATAAACTCAGGCTGTAGCTTTCCTTACCTGTGCTGTGAGACCCAACTCCTCATTTTCCTCACGGCCGTTTAAGACACGACGCAATTTGTCCATTGCCACAAGCGAAATAGGGAGCTGGCGACAAAAAAGTAGACAGGGTTAGTTTTTCCCTCTTAGAGACTTCGTGAACTTTCTAGCACATTACGGTCCAGTGGTGATTTTCTCTTAATAGCTGCACTTCCTACTTACTCCCAGGATGTTGTTTCCTGTCAGTAATGGCGTAGAGCGGCTGGGTTGACTCCCACTGCTGCTCCGAACACCTGGAACGGAATCTCAGAAACTGACCCTGGATCAGAGTATTGCAGCCCGCCGCACAGTGGCTGGGACGTGGCCGCCTTCAGGGGCTATGGGAGAGGCAGCTAATTGTGAGCACCGGGATTTGTCAACAACTTATATTAGACGACAATACAAATAAGTTATCGTTTTTCCATGTTAGTTGTCGGTAGTAGGTCTATCAAAAGGTTTAAACGACGCACGTCTTCACAAAAAGAAGAAAAAAAAGAAAAAAGAAAAAGAAGGAAAAGGGGGAAACAAAACTCAAGAGGGATTCTCCGCGTGTAGAGAATTATAACTGATCATGGGCCAGGCATGGCTACTCTATATTTTTTTCTGTAATAGTTCATGATAAGCAAGTTTAGAGAAATTCTAACTACAGCGGAGGCCAAATTCCAGTATCGTCCCCATGTTCTTTGAGGGCTGCACCACAGCGGAAAAGACAGGTAGGCATAGTTTATTTTCCTTCATATGGAATACGTTTTCACGGACTTGCTATTACCCATCAAACAAATTTACATGTTCGAATATAAATTTCAGAACTGGCAATGAATGTGTTGTTGATCTCATTATTGATTTTTGACTTGCGTATATTTCACTTCGACATCAACGTAACTTAGCTGAACGGGTATTCTTTTTAGCGTTACCAGTTTCTGCCGCATACGAGGAAAAAGTTTTCCGGAAAATAGTGTTGTAATGAACACATCCAGCCGTTTGGGCTTTTTCTATGGACCAGAGGCTATCACCTGCCAAACAGTGTTACTGGGTGGGAGGTGTAATCACCGCGCTGGAAACTCTGAATTATCGTATTTCGGGGAAACTGTCGTACACCCATCACCAATCGGACCAGCCTATCGTTTGACGATAGTGAAATCTATGTGACTACAAGTATTCAGCGGCTCTTCTACGATACTACGGTAAGGATTTGGCAGCACCATATTCGCAGCCCCAACTCTCGGTACCATTACACACTGTTTACCTGAATAAACAAATAACAGGTGGCGTCCAGTGAATGAAATCGTGAGGCCCTGAGGCCCCCTACTGTTTGGAGATCGACACAGCAGGTTTACTTTTACAAAAACCGCATTCATGACATAGTACATGATGGCAATCGAATGAAAATATGAAATTATCATTCTTTCATCTATTTTTGGGGATGTTTGATCGTACAACGCACACCAATCGCACTAATCGGCCGGCAGAGTTTGCTGAGGTCGACTGTTTTTGTTTCAGCAAACTCACGCTATCAAAGCTGATGTAACAACTGACTTAATTCTAAGTGGCTAAAACTAAGTACGCTGGTGTTTGCTATAGTCCATGTTTCACTGCAGAAGAAAAGATGTTCCCTGACCGGGAATCGAACCCGGGCCGCGGCGGTGAGAGCGCCGAATCCTAACCACTAGACCACCAGGGAAATCTGAAATCTTTGTAATATCATCTACAAATTACCATTACATTATTCTGTTAAAGTGGACTACCTAAGAACATCTTCATGCATTGCTCCTCGAACAATAACGACAGCACATAGTACATAAAAAACATACAAGCCATGTTGGCACTGGCAGTCACTCTTTGTCATGAATTACTTTTTGAAGTTTTTATGGTTGCATGTGTTTGTTATGTGCTGATGTCTGAAGTGGTGACGAATCCCAATCTTCTATTTCAAACCTGGTCCTCTTGGTCCTAATGAATGTCCGTCATTACTACCCGCCCCATTATTCAATCACCAGCTCATCCTGAACATCTTAGAAACTCATGATGTAGTGATAAAGCTACTCTGGGTAGCTTTACCTTGGCCCTCAGCACCACCAGGAAAAAATTAGGGAGTTATGTTTTATCAAAATGTATCACTCAACAAACACATTAAACAAATGTCAACAACTGCTTTCTTTTACTTACACAACATCGCAAAGGTTAGGTGCATGCTTTCCTGAAAAGATGCTGATAAACTTGTTCATGCTTTTGTTACTTTCCAGATAGATTTCAGTGATTCGTCATCCCAAGGTTGTAGCAACGAGACACTGAAGCCACTCCAACAGGTTTAGAATTTTGCTGTACTTGTATTTACAGGAACTAAGGAAAGGGACCACATTTGTCCTGTGTCAGCTTCTCTGCACTGGCTGCTTTAAGAGTAGGCTGAAAGCTTTCCATCTCGATAAAGCATATAGTTAGTCAAAGCTATGTCGCTAGAATTAGACAGCCAATGGATATTTCACGACTCACCGTGCTTTTCTGTCTTCTTCCTCTCTTTTGTCCTCCTCTTTCTCTCACCCGTACACTTGTCTCATTAATGCATGTTACTAACGCAGCTTCTTCCCCGCAGTCTTTGTGGCTTGTGGCTTGTGGCTGGAAACTACCGCTGGAACATGACCAATGATGACGGCTCGCCAAACGCCTGGGTCCTGCTCCCGATCGTCATGCTGTGCTTAGATTTAGACATATCTAAATATTCTTCACACACTCTAAATATCTATCTAGCCACCATTGCTGATTACTGCTGGGCGTCTTTATACCCGTCTCTGCCTCTGTCTCTCTTCCTTTCCCTTTCAACCCAACTGGTTAAGGCAGATGGCTTTAGTCTGGATCTTGACACTGTTGTGTAATTGCTTATTAACAAGGGAAATGTTGGGTCTCTGTTTGTGTATGTTGTAAAATTTGGTCTTTACCTATTCCATCTTGTGAAGCACCTTGAGATAACCTCTGTTATGCTTTGGTGCTACACAAATAAAATGAAATTGAAATGAAATGAACCAGCGTCAAAATTGTAGTGTGACTGTCCTACTTTGTTAACGGTTCTTTGAGTCCACTCATTGTGCTGTATCTGGAAAGTCTCGCAGAGTACTTGGATTGCTGCCAAATTAACCACAATTTTTTTGTCACCCAAAAACAACAAAGTCAAGAGCAATTTGGAACACAGCAACAAATCCCATACAGGGATGATAGACTAAGCAGCACACGTGAGACGGAAGAAATACACTAGGGGTCACCAGCCTCTTTGAGATTTGAGGGCTATATCATGAGCACTGAGTAGAGCAAATGCCACTCAGGAACTGTTTGATACAAACTTCCTGAACAACAAAATTGAACGGATCCTACAAGAAGTTCACTTCCAAGTGGAGTGGAGTCCTCACTGGTCTCAAGCCAGGATAAATGATTAGGGTTCAATTGAATTGAACTGAATTCAATTTTATGTATTTTTGTATTGCGTCATATCACAATTGTTACCTGAAATCACAAGTTATCTCAAGGCTTATTCCAAGGTAAAGCAGGTAAAAGACAAAACTCTGCAAGAGTTACAGACATCTGACAAACATCAAGACAGAATCAGGATCAAAATGTTCTAAAATTCGGCACTATCATCATTGTTATGCATTTAGACACTGGTTGGCTCCCGGTGAAAAACTTATGTCGCCCACAAATAAGCAGATCACAAACATCGGTCCACTTACACTCAATCCTCCCGTTATTTATTTTACTTACTCACTCTATAGTCTTATCTTGTTTTTATTTGGTCGGCGCTTTATTTTTCCAGATACCACACGGCGGTATCATATTAAATCGGTAGGTAATGCTATAGCAGAGATAGGCCACAGGATGGCGTCCTAGCATCTTTATATGAGAATTGCGTTTTGCACGAGTATGGATTTATGGAATTATGAGGAATATCATTCGTCTCGAGGAAATGGCGTTTGAGGGCGTCTTGGTGAATTCGCACTTGAAATCCAAAAAATGATGATATCAGTTTCGCCATCTGCGGACTCTCCTGTCATCCAGCTGTGTTTTGCCGCGTCTTCCCCCACAGCTGTGGTCTCTCCCCCCCCACAGCTGTGGCCTGGCCTCTCCACACTGTCCCGCCTCCGTGGGATCCCACATTTTCTGTGACGTAGACGAAGACAAACTTTTTTGGTCGAACGTGGACTGCCTGGTCGGCTACTGTACTCACTACGCCGCGCCGCCACCTCGATGGGCAACGTTGCTGAGTGCGGGGTTTGTTTTGTCTGAGCTGAAAACAGAGGCGCGTTTATTGAGGCTGTAACGGGGCTGCCGAGCGGTCATGGCGCACGGTTCCTCTCCGGCCACGATACGAGCGTTTCTCTCCACTGCCACGATCGCGATTATTGCAAGTTGTGCCAGTGGTGAGTTTATTTGCACTTATTATTCTGGGGATATTGTCAATGTTGTTTTTCCCAGATGTCTTGATTGTGGAATTTCACGTCTCAAACTGGGCTTATTTGTGTCTGTTGTTTGGGATTCTTTCGAGCACCTCATTGGAATGTTTTGCACCCCTCTGCCAGGGATTTTATTTGTAGGCACAGAAACCAGGCTCAGTGCTAGACTAAGCGTTCTCAGCATTTTGGTTCTGTTTCTTCACTCTAACGCGCTTGTTCGAGAGGGAACAGATGAAGATACATGACTCACAAAATGGGAAAGTCAGTTGTTCTGCCAATGTTAGTTCCTTTGTCCCTGGTTTTTGATGGAGAACGACAAGTGATCAGAGAGTAGAGTTGTATTTGGTTTGAGATACCTGCAAACATGAGTCGACAAGAGCTCACCATCCTCAACTTTGGATGAGTTAAGTCATTATAAATGTTTATCTCAGTTAAGTTTTCAAAAGACCACATTGGAAGTTCCGTACCATCATATAAACATGTCAAAACTTGTTATCTAGAATCACAATTAGACTGTACAGTGTCGATCAATGCAACAATATTGTTATCAAGTGGTATAGCATGGATCATTTTGATCCCAGGTATTTTACCCGTTGTTCAATTTACCCAGATTCAAAGTCTGAAAATTGTAGGATTTGCAGACATCAAATAATGACATAGTAAGTAAGTAAGTAAGTAAGTAAGTAAAGAATGTGAGCTTAGAGCAACTTGAAAAGTAATGCAGTCAAGTCAGATGATTGCTCTCCAGAATAAACAGATAAATGATTGATACAATGTTTTTAATCCATCCTAATATACTATCCAATCACGTAACAACCTCTCCTTTGGGCAGCCCTGTACTGGAATCCCTCTGTTCACGGGCACCATTCCCGTTTCCACCGACCCATCAGGACATCTGAGGCCCTTGTTGTCGCAAGCCAGGCTTCGAAAGTGTATTTGAGCCCAGACGAAATTAGGCGGTTGCACTTCAAACCCACCGTGGGCGTGATCCCACTCTCTGAGGGTCATGAGGCTAAGTTCAACTGCTCCATTGACATCCCTGATGCCAGGCTGGAACCCACTATCATCTGGGAGAAGAACAGACAGGACCTGGCTCCTAACTTGCAGGTTGTGATCAATGAGCTACAAACTGTCACAGACGGCGTCACAACTCTGCTATCTGCTGTCAGGTAGGTTTCAATGTACACATCATGATGTTGTGGATGGGGGACTAAAGACAGCAACTGACCCATGCCCTGCTACAGTATCAGCCAAGTGCAGAGAGGGGATGCAGGGGAGTACCGGTGCAGACTAACGATCAGCAGCACAGTGGTGGAGTCCCACCCAATCATCATTGAGGTCGAAGGTGAGTCACTAGCATTAAATTGCAATTTGATACTGCGTGGTGGTGCTTCGGCATATTGTGACCTGTAATAACCGTCGTTTCATCTGCAGGTCTACCGACATTCATCCAGCAGCCAGAGGACAGGAATGTCACCAGGAACATGCCTTTCACGCTGTCATGCGAGGCAGTAGGACCACCAGACCCCGTTAAAATCCGTTGGCTTCGAGATGGATTACCTGTCAGCGACTTATTGGTCTCTCCAAGCACCCACCATGTCTCAGGTGAGATGTCAACAAGCCAATTTTTTGAGTCAACAACAGGTGGAATGACATTTTCACCAATCTAGTGCCAGCTGTACCCATTCTTTGTGCAGCACTTTTCATCCTGAGTAGACAAATCAGTGATTTTGGTATGCAACTTTATTTCTCGGGCAAGAGTGCAAATGTTAGAATATCCTTAGATGGCCTTTCATGTTGCCAGCAGTGACAAAGTCAGATGTTTATTGCAGATCATGCTGTCTGCAATAAACAACACCCTCAACAGGAATGACTTCCTCATCTTGTTGATTTGTCTTTCACCCATTTGCTCCTCTAATTTAATGTGAAAAACAACATTGGGCAGAGACAAACTAGGTTGGGCTGCGTGATGATATCAGATAATAAAGTGTGAACTCGGTCTTACTCAGCTCACACTGGTAGCTGGTAGTTTCTCTTCTGCCTCGCCTCTGCAGCCTCAGCATGTGTGTATTGCTTACTCCAATGAGATTTATCACACTGACCTTAATCACTGTGGCCCTACTATGGCAACACTGAATAGTTACCAGCAGTCAGTCATGCGAAGTCAGTGTTTTTTTTTACAACCCTCCTCGCTGAAATCAGTGCCGAAAGCAGAAAAACAGTCAACATAGCGCTCAGGTGAGAATTGCAACAATAACAACTTACACTGTGCTTGAATTGTTTCTTGTTTCAGTATGAAGAATTTAGAGATATTAGAGGATTGCAATTCAGATGAGGAGGAAAATTCTTCGTGCCCAACTGGCTGTTGTCCAAGTGAACTTTTCCCTTTTGTGCAGTAGTCCTCTCTGACTGCAAACATTTTTAGTTAGGGTCACGACTTTCTGTCTCTGTATGCTAAGACCCGCTCCTTTATAGCCCACCTCAGGCATAACAAAATCGTTGCATTCACTGAGCTTTGATACAGCTCAAAGCCGAGGGGTTCAAAGTTTAGCACTCTGCTCTGGCCCAGTGTTTACAAGTGCTCGGCCAGCAAGAGAGATCTGTGTTGTGCATGGAGTCTGTTCGGGGGTTGGGCCCACAGACAAAAGCCTCATTCTCAGGACGGCCCACCACTTGGGGGTGGTGAGGGGGTGGGGACTTGGAGGGAGAGGGTGACTGGCTGCCGACCTGCCCAGATCCAATTGACCTGAATTACAAAACATTGGCACAGTAAATAGTGTAAGACTCAATATTTGTACATATCTCTCACCCCCACCTCATCCATACAAATACACCAAGATGTTGAGGTGGCCACAGAGAGGTCTACCCTCTGAAGGTTGGAGAATCTTTTCGGTGACATTCTGTTTGTCCCAAGGTAACTCGATAGCTGGTTACATAAAGCCCTGTCCAAAGTGGACATGTCTGAGAATACAAAGATGAATCATGGAGTAAACACAGTCTGAACTGAACAGGAGAAAACTGCTGGTTGGCTCACAGCACTGTAGTTAGAGACTGGGTTGCTGGCTGAATGCAAAACAGTAAAAATAACATTTCATGCAGCTCATGATGGAGTGCTACCAAGCCTGATAATTACAGACTGCTGAAGTCCCTCCAGACTTTGCTTTTTACTCTTCCAAAATTGTAACTGGTCAGCATGCGTTGTTGTTTTTTTGATGCTGTTTCCATGTGTGTGGCCATCCTATTTTTCTTCCAGTTTTGATCTTGGCTGAGAGAAGGGAGACTAGTCTTTTTCATGTTTATTGATCAATACTGACGAAAGGTTTGAAAGATCTGTGCTCACTTAACCATATGCAAGCTTCATTAATATCAACACATAGAACATGCAACTTCTGATGTATACTTTACAGCTGTTAGCATTACATTTTCAATAACCTGGATTGGTATACAAATAAGATGTAGGAATTTTGAGATAGCACTGAGGTGTGCAGACAAATCCTCTCTAATTGCTCCCTGTTGTCTATCATGGGCTATTTGATCTGCTCAGAGAAAACGTTTGCGAGATGCATGTTGCAGAAATGGAGCACAAAAGGGACATTATGTCGCAGATGTCTCTGTGCTGTCCTCTCTGGCCTAGCTCCGTGGCAGCAGAAAGACCAGGACTGTATGACCAAGATTACAGACCCTGCGGAGGGAGTGTTAGCTTAAAAACCAACAATGCTGCGGTTTAGTTTTGCAGTGTTGCATCAGATGCTGCATGCATGAGATAAAGTGATGAGCCATCCACCACCTGCCGGGAAATGGGAAAGGAAATGCTGTTGAAGTATTCTGGTCAAACAAACTTTGTACCTTAGCCCCCAATTCACTTCAACCTAGAAAAGTTCATACAGTGCTGATCTGATACAGTGCTTTGGTGTATGCTTATTTTCTCGTGTTCATCTCTAAAGATTTCAAAAGAAAATCTGTGTTGTCTTGCTCCCTGATACAATTGAGTGCTCTGAAGTTGTGTTCTATGCTATTATCTGTTTTCTATGCAGGCGTGGACAAGTACACTCAGTTCAGCTGTGAGGCTCATAATATGAAGGGTGTCACCACCTCTAGAGAAGCTAGCATTAACATCAAAGGTAAAACTTGTACCTTTTGGGATTCCAGGAGTAGTAAAGTAGGTTTAGTACAAATCAGTGCGGGTTGATGTTGTTTTTATCGTTGCAGTGCTACCCAGTCCTGTGACTGATGCTACCGTGATAGAGAGGCAGTCTGACAAATTGATATTGAGCTGGACACCCGGCCATGATGGCTTTTCTGCACTCACCAATTGCCAAATCAGGGTAAGTCTGGCGTACAATCAGCGTAGTAACCGCCATTTCGAAACTGTCTCTAACTTCTCAAAAATTTCCCCGTCGCTTCAGGTTAAAGAGAGGAGTCGGAGGAAAGGCGAAGTGACTAACACAAGACTAATCAACGTCACTGTGCCACCGTACCAGACGGTGATTCCAGGGCTACAGGCCATGACGTGGTACAACATGAGTGTTTCCTGCAGCAATGAGGTGGGAACGTCACCGGTCACCTTTTGGATTCAGAGCAACACCACAGAAGGAGGTGGGTGATTGTTGAGAAGCAGTCAGCTATGATTAACAATGTTTGCGCAAAACATTGTCCTTGTGTAAAGAATAACGTCCTTTTTAATCCAAAAACACCAAATTACACAATGCTGCCCCATACCGATCGTCTTGATTCTTGGCAAATGTAATATTCAGGGTGTGCTTGCAAGGATTCCCTCCTCTTTGCACAGGAGGCTCTTGCTCTCTGGTAGTTTGGGAAATGACTGGGTGAATTTGGCGTCACAGAGCCGTGAAGTTTGTTTTGGATGTTTGTTCCAACAGCAAATACTTTGCCTCCTCAAAACTATGGAGGTGAAAGTCAACCTTCCAGTCACATTTTCACGCTTTAAGAGTGCAGATTAACACAATTTCATACTTCCCATTCAAAATGGGCAAAAGAAAATCCTCTGGCTGGAATGTGTGGAATTTACGCAGCTTCCATGCCGTCCTCCTGTCAGGAATCCCCTCGCTGAAAATTTCTAACCTTAATGTCTCTATTGCTTTCCTGAGGGGTCCCATAGGAAATAGGAGTGGTCTCACTGACCAAACACACAAGTTCCTACTGGGTGGAGCTGCTTCCCATTTCCTTTCCAAAGCCACCGTAGGGGATATTTTAGTTGAAAGATATGACCATCATCCATGCAGTTTTCCAATGCTATGCATACCAGACTGTAATTAAAGATTTAATGGTCTTGAATCATGTGTTATTTTTTCCCTTCTCCCTATGCTGATCCCACTCTGTCTTTTTTTTTGCACTCTCAGTGCCATCGGTGTATCCTCGGAATGTCACCGTACAGCTGAATGAGTCCTGGTTGGTCATCAAGTGGAAGCCTCCTCCAGAGGATAAGATCAACGGCGTGCTGCGTGGCTATGATGTTATAGTCAGGCATGGGGCACATATGAACAAGGTGAGCTGGTCAGCAGCCTGCGACAATGACCACTATGACACAAACGTGATAGTTCTGTGTTTCTCTCTCAAAGGTGAATGTCCTCCTCATCACTTTTGCCCTCTTTCTGGGAAGAAGGTCTGCATTACCGGTAGAAGTCACTTGAGTACGTGTAATGGAAGAACTGACAGACGTATTGTCAGGGCCATATATGCATCTGCGAATGCGTCGGCCTTCTCAAACAATCACTCGTTTCCTGTCTTTCCGGGCTGTGTTGTGCTTTGAAAAAAAGCCGTAGGTTTAAGAATTGAGATCGACTTTTGTCTTCCTTTAGCGGATGACCTTGACTCATCGTGGGTGAATGAATTATGAATTCAAAGGGATGTATAGACGTGTGCCAAGATATCCGTGCGGTGTGTCCAGTCAATGGATGATGTCATAGGACACAAGTGCTCCACAAAGGGAGCAGTGACTGGAAATGTGTAAGTGTTCTGGACAGGCTTCAAAGGAGGAGGAGGGAGGTGGACGTGACTTCGCTCCCCCTCTGTTCCGAGACTCCTTTCCTCTAATTTTTGACAATACTGCAGAAATTTTTAGATTTGAGGAATGCTCTGTTTTCTGTTAAGTGCCACAGACACAACACTCTTGTGGTCATGGGTTGAGCAGTGTCCGTCATGCTGTCAGCACTTTAGTTGAAGGAAAGGAACACAAGATGTCACCATGCCACATTACGAAACTGAAGACTGTCACATGTCACTTGTCCCACTAGTGCACAAGGCTATCCAGGGGGTCCTTCCCTTTTTTAGGAGGAGTTTCATTATTTGTGATTCTTGTGATATTCAATGCGTTGAGATTGTCCAACTGTCTCATGTTGAACTTGCGTCACACCAATTTAAGGAGAACTTGTATTGCTGACATATAATTTGTATACTGAAAAGGGAAAAAGGAGGCCAACATGGCCAACAGTTCATTTATACGCGTCCTGTCTATGAGGTGATGGCTAGCGTAATTGCACCAGTGTACCAAAACGGAGGCTCCCATGCAATGATTACCGGTCACTTTAAAAGTTTTAATAGTCCTCACAATATCTCTGCAATATGTCCACGTTTTAATGTCCTCCACTGGTTTGTCTTTTCAGATCCACAGCCAAACTACCACAGCCATTGTGGCTTTACAGGAATTCAACACCACCTACAGTGTGGAGGTGGCAGCATGCACACAGGCAGGGAGCGGCATGGTCAGCCCACGAGTGTGGCTGTTGGTGCCACCAGACAGTAAGCAGCTTTATTGACATATCTCCTCCTTTAATCAGCTGAGACTGCTGACATGAGACTCAGAAGGCCGGTGCCTTGCAAAGTTTTGTGAATTTGTCCTGCGATGGAAGCCTCACAGCCTAAAATGGGAACATTTCAAGTCAACTCACTGACTCGATCTTGTAATTGTAAAGTGGACAATTTTTTTCTGCATCTCCTTCACTTTGGATCTTTTGAGATAAATTAATGTTTTTACCAGAGACAAAAGTTACTAGGAAGCATTTTTGCAGCAACATTCCAATATGTTATAACTGTAAAATATGTTTTTACTGAAGTTGCCATAAGTGGTCCATCTACTTTGCCGCTAATGCATTTCATTTCGATTGTCTTTCTGTCTCAGATTCAGTCCTCTCGCCGTCATCCAGCCCTGACACCAACATTTCAGACTCTGCGTATGTAGCTCTTGGCGCAGTGTGCGGGATAATTATTCTGCTGTTTATCACCTGGACAGCTATCTGCGTGTACAAGGGGACATGTGACTCTTGGATTGGGTATGCAGACATTCCTTCACCTTTTAGACAGAGAAGTGTTGATGTAATTAAAACCCTCTTCCAACTTGCATTATTTTATCTCTGACAAAGCTTCTGTCCACTCCACCCTTGATTGATTTGAGTATCGTTGTGTCAAATCTTTGTAAATGCACTGGTGTACTGGACCTCGCAGGCACATTTGTGAGAGATTGCACTTTAATCCCACTGACTTGAATTACTGATTGTTTCCGCTCTCCTGTGATAAATGTGTTCCTGCTCCCCCTTAATCACTATTGTGCGGAATCGAGGCCAGTGACCACCTTGTGTCCAGCTGGACAGATGAGGGGTGATGCAGCAGACACCCCTACCCCCCCACTCCCAGCTGTTGGTGATGTGAAATTCATCACAACGTCTGACTCACCCTTGCCAATCCGGATACTGATACAATATCTGCCCCCCTCAAACCAGGAAAACAACAAGTCTGAGAGCTTCCTTAGTCAGATTTAAACATCAGCTGACTCACCGCCTTGTGACGTCATTGCCTCCCTCCAGTTTTGAACACCAACCCTCTCTCTATCTCCCCCTGCAGGTCAAGGTTTGGTGATGAAAAGATGGCAAGTGTTGTTCAGTTCAAACCACAGAGAACCTACAATCGATCGGCCATTGAGATCACATGTATGTGCCGAAAAAAAGCAGACTTGAAACTCAACGCAATCAAGTGTCATTTCTTTGTAATGTTGATTGAAGTGCCTCCTGTATTCAGTTGGAAACCTCGGTGTTAGCAGTGAACTGCAGGCCAAACTTCAGGACGTGATGGTTATGAGGGATTTGCTCTCCATAGGAAAAGTTCTCGGCGAGGGTAAGTGAATGCCTACAGGTAATGAACAGAAATATTGTGAATGTAATTTCAATTGATATTTACTTTTACCAGGTGAATTTGGATCCGTGATGGAGGGACGTTTAAGACAACCAAATGGAACCTACGAAAAAGTTGCCGTGAAGACTATGAAATGTGAGTCAGAGGACTATATTTGATCATGGTTTGAATCACACCTAAGTGAATTCATGTTGGAGAAAGGTGACATTTCCTCTTTCTGCGTCAGTGGACAGCTTCTCACAACGGGAGAGAGAAGAGTTCTTGAATGAGGCCGCCTGCATGAAAGATTTCAACCACCCTAACGTCATCAGACTGCTAGGTAGGGCCAAGGCAAACAACTCATGCTTAGAGGCTTTTGTGTGGAGCTTTACCGCTATGCTCTAGTGGTGAGATCTATGCACCTTTTCCTTACATTGTATCTGCTCACTTAAGGTGTGTGTTTGGAAGTGGGTTCAGGACACTTTCCTAAACCAATGGTCATTCTGCCATTCATGAAATATGGAGATTTACACAGCTATCTGCTGCGCTCCCGACTTGGAGATTCGCCTCAAGTAAGATGCACTGTATATCACCTGTTATGTTTTGTGGCTAAGTTTCAGCAGTTTTTCCCACGATAGTAACACATTGTGTCAGTTATGTGTCATTGAAATTTGAAGGAATACATAATGCATAATTCAAAGATATTTTGGCAGTTTGAGGATCTTTTAACATGTTAATTTCTGCACTCCTAAAGCTATGACAAAAACATTCATTAGTTGTTTTATATCAGCCAGGAACATTTGGGATCATGTACTCTTGCCAGATCTCTTCCACGTGAGCCACATAGAGGCCTACCTCTTTGGTATAAATGCCATAATATCTATTGTGTGCAATTCCACAGTTCCTGCCCACTCAGACACTCCTGAAGTTCATGGTTGATATTGCTTGTGGCATGGAGTATCTCAGCGGCCGCAATTTCCTCCATCGTGACCTGGCAGCCCGCAACTGCATGTAAGCGTTTCAGTATTTTCGCAAGCAGGACACCTGCCCATCGGAGCGGATTCGTCTTGATACATATTCTCATGCTGTTATTTAGGCTGCGCGACGACATGACAGTATGTGTGGCTGACTTTGGGTTATCGAAGAAGATCTACAGCGGAGACTATTACAGGCAAGGTGGGATCGCGAAAATGCCTGTAAAATGGATTGCAGTGGAGAGTTTGGCAGACAGAGTATTTACTGTAAAAAGTGATGTGGTAAGTACCCTCAAATGTTTTGGTTTCTTTCCGTTCCATCAGACTTTACTTAGAATTTGAAACTGTGAGTTTTCAGCTCCTTCCAGTAAAACCTGTTCCCTCTTAACATGACGCAATTCTTGAAAGAACTACCTAAAAGAAGTACTGTCATTACATGCCATTGTTCGAAAAGCGACTTTTCAAGTTTTGCAGTTATTCTGTTCCTGCAATTGATTGCATGCAAGCATGTAAGCATCTAGTATGATGTAAGTGTCATCTTATGTTAATTTTCTGACTCCTGCAGTGGGCATTTGGTGTTACCATGTGGGAGATTGCAACACGAGGCAATACGCCATACCCTGGTGTCTTGAACCATGAAATTTATGATCATCTTCTTGATGGCCACAGGCTCAAGCAGCCAGCAGATTGTTTGGATGAGTTGTAAGTGATTATTTTTCCATCAGAAAAACTGACCCCGTGGTTGATTGTTTTGGGAGTGAATATTTTTATAAAGAATACATTTTGTCCTGCTAGAATTTGGATTATGTCAGATACTATGATATACTATGTCTTGTTGCAAGGTTTGATTTATATCTAACAAAAACATTGTGTCGTTTTGCACAGGTATGAAATCATGTACAGCTGCTGGCGGGCTGATCCACTGGACCGGCCTTTATTTACACAACTGCGTGAAATGTTAGAAAAGCTAACAGAAAAACTTCCCGAGTCCTCCAGCAAGGAGGACATCATTTACATTAACACCAGCTTTCCTGAGGAGGACCCTACTGGAGAAATGGCTTCAGCAGGCCCTCCTTTGTCTAGTTCATCCCCCTCCTGCAGCCACCAAGCAGCGGAAAATTGTGTTGTTACCGCGGACGTTCATGGAAGTGCTGAAGATGAAGATGACGAGGATGATCGATACGTAGTGGTGATCACCTCAGACGCTTCCCTGAGAACTCCTACCGTGGACACACCCCTTCTGTCGAGTAGAGACACCACTAGTGATGTGGCAGGAGTGGATCACACTTCTTGTGACACATCATACCTGCTATAGGACCTGGTACAGTACAGATAACACTGTAACGAAAATACAATTTCGTGGTTCATCCGTACTAAAAACACTTCATAGCACTGGAGGTATCTTTGTGTTTCCTGCAGCGGATGATCTATAGTGCTGTTGCAAATTTCCAGCCTGTGCATCAGTGTTAAAAATATTGCGCGCTCATTAAACTTGATACATGTTTATGCGTGTTTTGATAAGCTTGTGACACTGAACTGTGAAAATGTTGACTGTTTGGAATTGTGTGTTGTACTGTAAATACAGAAGTGTACATTTTATTTCATGTAAAGATTATTCTATTGACTGGTTTGAAGTATTTGTGATGATTAAAGGGAAATGTTTCAAATTTTCTCTCATGTTATTCGAGCTTTAGAATTGGAATGTCTTAAACATACCTAAAAGACAAACAGACAAAATAATTATTGAATCAAATAATAAAAAGAAATACTAATTCAAGATCTATAATGTATTCATGCAGACAATTACCGTAAATTCTGGACTGAGCATCAACAACAGCCAATTCCACGTGAAGTACAAAAGGTGGTGCTACTTCACACTGTAAGCAAGTGTCATGTGGACTCTAAAGACGTGTAAGATCCCGTCCTCAGCAACAAACAGTATGGACAGGCTTTCCAACCCCGACATTCTGAGATGGCTGGGTCTATTGCGATGCTTCTCTAACACAGGCTTATTTAGGGTAAACTCACTGCAACTGCTGTTCCATTCCATCATCCTCGGCTACAAGCAGGAGAAGGCCAGATTAGTCCTGGAGCAAAATGAACCCCATGAGCCAATAGTGAAGGACGCACATGTACCCATGTAACAGGCTGTAAGTGACCCATCGGCAGACTTCAACATCAGAAGATAATTGGCAGCGTGCAGGTGGGGTGAGTAGGGCTCAGTGGAGGAGATGCTTCAGGGCTCTGGTCCAAAGCTACAGAGAGGGAACAAAAAGTCACGGTTGTGAGGGAGGTGTCAAGGGCAACTAAGGAGCAGTACATCATCATGGCAGTGTCACAAGAGTGCCAGGGAGGATGGGGCATATGGGAAGACCCCCTCAACAGTTCCATCAACTGGGCCGACTTTTGGAAGATACTTCAGGTCAGACTCAGCTTCCTGCTCAGGGGTTCCTAGGACACCTTGCCTTGCCCCAGAAACCTTCACCTGTACTTACGCAAGAAGGAGAGCTGCTCCCTCTGAAACCCAACCGATGCCAGTCTACAGCACATGCTGTCAGGGTGTAAGACCACACTGACGCAGGGATGCTACAGATGGAGGCACGAAGTCCTGACAAAACTGGCCAAAGTCCTGGAAAGCTGCTGACAAGCTGACAATATCCAGCCTGCTGCCTACTTGGTTTGGTTAATGAGTTCAGGGGAGGGCTACGGAGACACCTGCTTTCGAGGCCCAAGTAGCATTCTTTCACTGGCACGGGATCGGAGCATGAAGGCAGACATTGGCAAACAGTTGATATTCACCCTTGAGATCACCATGACATCTCTCAGGCCACACATTGTACTCGTGTACAATGTCATTTTCGAAGATTCTGGCTGTTGCTTATTAGGAGGGATAAGAATTGGGGGTTGAAACGATGAGAAGCAGCCACAGAGGGTGGCAGGAAGACGTTGCTGTCACCGCTCTGCCTTATCTGCCATAGGAAGAACCTTATGTGCCGTAGGAGGCACATAAGGCACAATTTGCCCTGTTGGATGACATCTACCTGTACAATCAACGAAATGATATATTGCTCCAGAAAATCAACGCCCACCAGACAGGTGAGAATAAAGATGCTCTGCACCGCCTCCCAAGGGACAAGCCAGGTACTTCCACATTGTAGTAAATATGGCTGCATCAGTCAGGATGAGGACGTGGTGTTGTCCGACTGCACTTTTGTGTCCATGGTCTATACTAGCTGCAGTTTTAATAGTTAGCGTGAATACTGTTGTTGCTGCCCCAGAGACCGGAATCTGGAGAATTACGGTTGTAAACGTGAGTAGCAAATGAACTGAAATGATAATGGTCACTCATGAGCAACGTCTAGCTTATGCTAGCCTTGTTATGCTAGCTTGCTACGTCCACATGAATTGTATGTTGAATGTAGATGTGGCTATGTGAATGGGCTGATATAAACGTCTGTAGGCCGTTCAAAATATCAATGTTGCACAAAGGAGAGGGGGTGGAATTACACGTTGCAACAATGAAACAGACTGTCGTCAGCCTTCCTTGTCTCTGCCTATATTTACCTGTCTATCCCGAATCAGATGATAGTGTCACTTGGCTAACTAGCTTGGGCTAAACTTCTCCATAGTACACATCGTTTACAGGTGTAGTGTACCAAATCAATGTAAACTGCAGTTAAGAAGATAAACATTTCATCGAAGATTCAAGTGGCACTCTGCTGTGTGCTTATATTCACTGACTAGGTTGAGCTCGGTACACTGAATTAATGACCCTCTGTTGTAAATAATGGATCGCAAAGTTTCGATTTCATCCTGTGCTTTCCCGTTGCTATCCTTTTGCAGTGTTACGTGCATCTTTTTCAATATTCATTATTTGTTGTTATACATGCTCCTGTCAGTGGTGACATAGAACGATATGGAAAGCGTTCAATGTATTAACAGTTCAGCCACAGGCTCAGTGAGGGTGAAAGTGACTTCAGAAAATTGATGTGAATAACAACATTTGTCAGGAATCACTTTGTTTTCATTACTTGAGCAGTATACTAAACAATGCAAGTGACATAAAGTGTCAAAAGACTGAGAGGGTTTGCAACTTTGTCCGAAACAGCTGTCACAGTGCAAATCAATGTTAGTGCTTTGTGAGGCGGTCTAAAAGCACAAATTATATCCTAGGTATGCCATAGTCTCACACACACACACACACACACACACACGTCAAATGTGATCGCATCGATGGTTGAGATTGCCATCAGTTGTGTGTGTTCTCTGTATTTAGCAACGAATTTTGTCACATTACTCAAGTTTCGGTTGCGTAATTTTCGTGGAACACAAGTGAAAATATTTGGTAGGGTGGTTTCTGTTGACTTAAGCTACATTGTGCGGACAAAACAAACAATGCAAAACATTCTGGGACCCAAAGATGACTGAAGAGATGGTACCCTCCCGTGGGATCAGAAGATCGCCAACTCAAGGTGGCACTAAATGCCATCTAATGATTACAAATGGCATATATCGAGGTTCATGTTAACCTTGATGGTTGTGTGCATTTTGTGATGCTAAGGGTAGTTCAGTGTTTTGTTCAACAACAAATCCACAAGTGGTTCAGGAGGTGGCAAAAATCTTCCACATTCGAGACAACCTGCATATTTCAACGAAGCAAAACTACAATATGACCCAGGCAAATGTCAGTTTGTTTGGTGTTAGTGAAGGATTTGATATTTGTTTCCCTTCACTTACACCATGTGTCACAATTTTATTAAGCAGCATTCTTCACCACGAAGTCAGTGAATAAGTTATCTCTTTGAAGAATATCCTCTCACTTTACTTTATGCCAATATATAATGAGGTTATACATTGACAGATTAATGGTTCTAAATCCACACTTTCCACAGATATCAAGACCCTTATTGCTGAGAAAGTCAATGTATAAAGACACGGACATTCAAATGAAGGGTAAGACATGGAGAGCCGCTAAGACTGGCAGAAGAAATGTGATCCCTTATCTAATGCGTTAATCTTTGCTCGTGTCCTTTATCAGTTTTGTACTTTTCCTGCCCAGAGGAGGTAACGTTCAGTATTCATTGGTATTTAAAATACTATCCTTGTCACAACGAGTTCAACAATGTTGAGGTTAGTTTCCAACACATTTCATTCGATATACTACACTGGTGTTTGATCCTGTTGCTTATCCCTTTTCAAACCAGAGCTTCTACTGTGTCTGACAATGTAGGAAATGTATGAAAAAACACCTTTAAGTCGTGGTGAGAGTTTGGATCCCAATCCGCTTGGACAAGGAGAGTACATCGAGCATATACACAAACCCATAAAATGCAACAGTGGATTGACTTCATTTCCAATGCTCAACGTAGGCTTTTTGATACTCTACAAAATACATTTTCACACTCTTTTGTGGCATTTTTTTAGTGCTACAGCCACTGCACACCTAATGATACATCTGCTTTCAGAAAACCAAGGCAGAACCACGGACAGTGCATCCTGCTATTGAAGGAGAGATGCAAGTAAGAGAAGATCATGTGCTGCTCATATTCACTGCAAATATTTCTTTTCATCATTTCTGACACTGTCATGTGACTCACCACACTGTTTCAACACCAGGATGCAAATTATACCAAATGGATCACCGAAGAGTACGACAGTAGCAGCACAAAAAATAGAGAAGACAACGTTATTGCCACCACGTGGAAGGATGGACCTTATCTGCTGGTTGTCAAGATTGTGTCCAGTAAACCAGATGCCAATTGGAATTTAACAGGTAACATAGCTTTGACCGAGATACACTGGCAAAAAGTGATATCACTGCTTGAGCTGTGTGTGTGTGTGTTTTTGAGGCAACGCACGTGCGTGCTGGCGTGTCTACAATTCACTCACTGTTAAATGGCAGAGGGATGCAAAACTCAAAGCTGATGTTCTGAGCACTAATCATGCTGGACTCTTGTACTGTTGCACATTTTCACTGTCAAGCTACGCTGACTTTACTGTACATTCCAGCTAAGGCACATTTTGCACATGCAGTTTCTGCAACTAACAAGGCATACAATTAGTCATCCAAAATACCAGAAATAATAGAATTAAGCACGAGGTTGAAGTTCAGTTGCAACATGAGGTTCAGTTTCGCCATTTTCCTGCTGCTCTGATTGTTCTTGATTGATATCTGATGTTCTCTCTAATATTCCCTCTACTTACAGTCAATGTCATAATGAAAGGCAGCCATGGCTATATTTCTGTCACAGAATGGCCTCTAATGATTGTAAGTATGTTTCCCTTTTTGCAGGCAGTTCTCTTGTTTTTTTTTGGTACTATAAATGTAATGACTTGCTCATAAGTGTGGACAAAGGATTTTGAATGTTGCTGCTCTTGAACTTATCTAAATGACTTTTTGCCAGCTGAAAAGTACACAAAGAGGTAATCGCTGATGGACTGGGAAGAGTTACCTGCAAGAGGCATATTGTGCATTTGTGAAGTGAATGTTGCTGCTGTTTGGAACATTGTTCCCCTGCACTTTAACAAATTCTGTTATCTGTGTTTTAGTTCTACATGGTGATGTGCATTCTGTACATCCTGTACGCCCTGCTGTGGTTTGTCTGGGCTGCCTGTTACTGGAAGGATCTACTAAGGATTCAGTTTTGGATTGCTGGGGTCATTTTCCTTGGAATGGTGGAGAAGGCTGTATTTTGCGCAGAATACGAAAACACCAATGCTGTTGGCTCTGCTTGTGAGTGTGTACTCTTGTTACACTTCTCACGTCATGTGAAATAATCAGGATATTGTTAATGTCTAACCAGTAAATATAACTTTCCAACTGTCTGAATGCTTTCAGCTCCTGGCCTGTTGGTCTTTGCAGAGTTGGTCTCTGCTCTCAAAAGAACTTTGGCACGATTGCTTGTCATCATCGTCAGCCTCGGCTACGGGATCGTAAAGTATGCCAATGAAAATGGTCATAGTTTAACAATGCTGTATCTGTGATACTGACGGGTTGAAGTTATAGTTTGTCATGTTCTTGCATGTCTCCTCCTCTAGGCCTCGATTGGGGACAGTGATGCATAGGGTGGTAGGGCTTGGCATCCTCTACTTCGCCTTTGCTAGCATTGAAGGTGTCCTCAGGATTACCGGGGTAAAGAATATTCTCCAGACATTTTAAGTATTTTTGCCGATCTTTACATTCCTACATCACTAACATTTTTTATCAATTACCCTTCGATGCCAAGGAAAGGCCTCAAGGTCCTTGTATATAATCCTGTTTGTTTGACAAGAACAATGTTTTGATGATACATGTATCTTACATTTTGTGAATGTCCTTAAATCGAAGGGACGAGACAGCGGCCCAGTTATCATTACAGCTGTTGTGCTAGCTGTGACTGACTCCTGCTGTGTCTGGTTCATATCCTTCCACCACTCTCCTACCACACAATATAGACGCATTGTGTGAATGGTGGTCTGTAGATTGGATCCACACCATCAAGATCTTTAAGTTGCTCAGTTTAAAGACCTACACACAAATGTTGGTGCCCACTCAGTAATTTGGTAATGGTACATGCTGGTGAAAGGTTCTCTATCCCTAATTTCTCTCTGGGGTCAGTGGAGTATCCTTGGTTTTCAGATTTCTTTTATCTGTTCCTGTTTTCCCACTCTCTTATGGCCGCTGCTCCTGTGCTTTGTACACTTCCAAGACGAAAGACTCTGACTTGGCCTTGTTGGCAAACATTCCCCTGGCTCTCCTTGACTCCTCTCTATGCTGGTGGATATCCTTTGGTGCACCTCTAGCCTTGCCTTGGATTGTTCTTCTTTGCTCCTCATTTCAAAAAATGCTTAAAATGAATCATGTGAGAAATTTCTATATCTCATTTGTTTTTAAATGAAAACATAGCTAAATGATAAATTAACATTTAGCATACATTTTTGCATGCTACTTTCCTTTTAAATGTGCCCTTGAGTGATGATAATTGAAAACTGTTAGACTGTTACTGTGATTCAGACAGAGTGATATTTGTTTTATCACTCAAACTTAAAATGCAACTGGATTTTTGTATTTATTTCAGTAGAAGCTCACGTCTGTCACCTTTGGTTTTCAGCAAATGGTGAATGGAATTTTTCAGCACACTCCACATTTGCTTGAGGTTGTTCTGAGCATTTGTTGTGGTTAACAATGAAATCGTCTCGAATGTAAGAAATTTCCGTGGTTAAGTTCAGTTTGGTAGCTGAAAGCTCAGGATATGATTAGTCCGTTCTTGATAATCAGTCCAACTGTCTCTCCGAGTGTTTGAGTCTGTGTTTACCTTGACTGCCATTAACATTTTTGTCAGCCTGGCACAAACCATTAAGACGCTTAAGTTGAGGAGGAATCCTGTCAAACTGTCACTCTATAGACACTTCACAAATACGCTCATATTTGCTGTCCTCGGTAAGTAAACGTTGAACTTTAACGCATATCACACCTCAAACTTTTGACCTTTTTGACTCTTACCCTCTCTTTTCTTCAGCATCAATCATTTTCATGGGATGGACAGCAAAGAAATTTCATCTTGCAGACTGCCAGTCTGTAAGTATGGACAGTATACAACAATTGCAACATGTATCAATGTCGGTAGTTCATTACTAATCTGTGCTCCTAATATGCAAAGGACTGGATGGAGTTGTGGGTGGACGATGCGTTTTGGAGGTTCTTGTTCTCAATCATTCTCCTTGTCATAATGTTTTTATGGAGGCCATCAGCAAACAACCAAAGGTCAGATCGTTTGCAACAGCATGAACAAGTGTACTGTGATATACTGTATTTCAAATGTGTCGTTTGTATTAAAGTAATGCCTCATTTGTTTTTCATGTTCCCAGGTATGCTTTTACTCCACTAATGGATGACTCAGATGATGAGGAGATAGAGGAATTCCTCGCCTCTGCCAACCTAGGTACATCAATATTATGGAGGTTTGAATTTGCTGGTCAGCATTGATTTGCATGCCTTTAACAATAAAACTAACATTTTCCCCCTCTCATAGCTGATGGCATAAAGTTGAGAGCAGCTAAAGGAGAGACAAATGGCTCAGCGAAGCCTGCAGAAGCCAGTCCAGTGAGTAAAGCTGCTCTTAATTATTGTGATTTGTCAATGTTAGAGTCTGTGACAGCCTGACGTGTCGAAAAGCAACATTGTAGACATGGATAGCTACCGACAGATGGCAGTATTCACCCATTTTATTTGTACCCCAGGATGATGACTTGAAGTGGGTGGAGGAAAACATTCCCAGCTCTCTTACTGATGTGTGAGTATCACCTCCATTGATCTACCAGTCTTCAACTTCTGTTCTATGGTCACTTTATATGTGTGTATTTATTTCCTGGTATTTCAGAGCTCTACCTGTCCTGCTTGACTCAGATGAGGTATGCAGTCTGCCGTTGATCTCCCTCATGCCATCTCCTTCAGCTGTTCATCACATATTGCTTGATTACACACACTTGCATTACATTTGACTTAATTAAGTGATTGAAAAATTTGAATTTAATCTTAACCTCAGTTGAGAACACAACAGAAATACAGCATTTCTGTCTATTTTCCCCCTAGGAGATTATGACAACAAAGTATGAGATGTCAAAGATGGAGTAATTCAAACATTCAGCTACCTGTATGAGTCTGGAGGATACTCCACGTTGCTCCAGTATGTTCTGCTGTGGACAGCAGGGCTTTCTCCGGGGTTTCCATGAGCATTGTTTTCAGATGCCATGCAGTCTTTTCCAGGGACCTTCTGTGTGTCTGACTTCACATGGTGGCGCAGGTCACAGTGCCACCATGTTATTTGGAGAATCGTGCACAACTCTCCAAACTCCAGTGAACAATGGGGCTCCACCTCAAGCCTGCCATCTTTCCCTATGTAATGAATCTTGAGCCTTTTTTAAGAGAATGCGTGATTTTGTCTTGAGTGCTGTATTAACTCATGTTATGTCAATGTGAAGAGAATGAAGAACAGTGGACCTCGTACAAAGACACGTCCTGAGGTGTATTTAAAGTGTCTTAATTTTGGTGGGATCTGGTTGTTTTTACTGTTTACTACTGTGTCGACAGATTTTGGGGGGATGGGAGGCCTGAGTTTGTGTCTGCACACACTGGTAAATGGAAAATTGCATATATTTATGAATGAAAAAGCGAATATTGTATGTTTTGCATGCAGGAGGTGCGAGACAAAGAATATGTTAATGTGTTGATTGGCTTAAACAGGCGGCTCAGTTTTATTCAACAGGTTTTCAATGTGCAAGCAATGGTTATGCACCATCAAAAGCAGCAGTGAGTGAGATTTAGGTACAAAATCGTCACTGATCCATTTATTATTTTGCCATTACAACGCTAATATTGGCTACAACAAGTCCCAAAATACAAAGTTGAAATGAAAATGCACTTTGATGATGAAAGCTGTGCATTTACACAGTTTTGTATGCAGCCTCAAGAATTTGAGGTATTGTTTGGCCTCCTGAGGAAAAATAAATAAATCTTGTGTCATGGTATCTACAGTATTGGTGTGTGAATGATCAGGGTGGGGGTGATATCTTCAATCTACACAAGTTGTCATTTTATAAGGGTTAGGGTGTGTTTGTGTGGGTGGTTTGTCATTTGTGGTTCTGAAAGGCGCACTAGCTGTATGTCTGTTTTTTTCGCCTTCCCAACTCACTTTATATCTTAAAGATTCCTTTATTTATTTATGCTTAAAATGTACATGTAAATGGTCATGGTCATGTTTTTTCCATTTATATTGTGTGCTTCCATTTCTGTATGATTTGGACTCTTAACTGTTTCATTGTATGTTGAGCGAAATGATAAGCATTGACCTGTCCCTTATTCTTATGCAATATCAGCTTTATCTTCTAATAAAAGTCAGATGGTATGATTGCTTTTTGTGCACTGATTACCGCAACGTTCAGATGCACACCTTAAATTAATTTCTGAATTATTAATTAATATTAATTAAATAAATATTAATCAATCATTTCTGAAACAGTGAAACAAATTTGGTTAACTGGGCAACACTTCTAGGTGTTAAGACAGTTTTCATCTTGACATTTCTAATCTCCTCTGTCTGCCTTACCACACATCAAGGAAAAGGGTCTAGATTTGACACAAGCCGATCACTTGAATGACTTTACAACGTTATGATGATTTTCCTTGCGTCTTTATTGGAATAATTGTGCTTGTAATGGCAACTTATCCTTGTGTTATATAAAGCTACAGCCACCTGCTGTGGGCGTGATTATTTGTACAGATGGGCTTTGGCTGATTCTTGTTATTTCATAAATCCACAGGTGGAGAAATGTCTGGATTATATGACATGCCTTTTTTTTGTTTTTCTAAGAGTCTAACGAAAGAACAGGCCTTGAAGTTTTCATTCCTGTACGTTTTCCTGTCTTCTTCCTTTTGGGGAAGTGTGCACACTCAGATTAAATAATTGGAAACTGGAACTGCCGTCGCTCCTTTCATTCTGAATGGGGAACAGATCTCTATCATGCCATGATCTCTTGCCATAGTAAATATTCACATTTGATTGCACGGTGCACAGACAAATTCGCAGCAACTCTGATGTGATCATTTCATTTTATACTTGAAGTTGACTTTAATGTGGCCCTCATTAATGACATAAACATTTATGTGATAACTGGGAGAAAAAGATGGGAAATAATTAATGAGGAAAAGACTAAGTTTCAGAGGGGGAAAGTCTGTAACCAGTACTCTTAAGGACATTAATTAGGTTGTACTGAGCGGTTGACAGAAAGTTGTATGCACTCGTTGGTTTGGGAATGAATGGACGAGTGTATGTAAACGTCTGATCACAGCTGTATACACTACCACACATGCACACACAGAGAGAGAGAGAGAGAGAAAACAGCTAATTTTGCTTTTGCACATGCTGTATCTGGACTGACTCCAAACATTTATTCCATGTGATTTGATATGTCATGATGACCCAAAAGTATTTTCTTCCTCCTTTGCTGCACAGTCGAAGTAAAACTAAATTCATTCTTCACATCTGCATTTCAAGATGTGGATCAATCCTTTGTGTTTTTTCAGATATCCATAGTGTGGAGGCAACCCCGAGGTTTTACTCAAAAGTTGACCCCTGGATTTGTGCTAGGCACAGATAGAAATGCAGGGGGGGATTTTTCAGGACAGTATGGCTCATGTTTTAACTTCCCCAGGAATTCCAGGAATGTGTAATGTAGGGATTCACATTTTTCTCCACCCCAAATAGAATGCGTGTAGGTCTTGTGGACTCGCTTGGTGGCAAAACTTGTAATGCGTCCCACAGATTCAAGTTGATTGCCTGGCAACATTTCACTTAACTGATCTTTTGTTACCTTTTGCTTGTGGTCCAAACATTCTCCAGACCGCCAAAGACCAAACTCTTCTTGTTTTTTTTTAGTAATTGGCTACCCATTTGCGTAATATAATCTTGTCCGAATTCCCCACAGATCACATAATTTCCCTGCGTTGTTTCGACACCAGCATCGATAAATTCAGAATCAAGAGCCGCAGTATCAATTCTAGGCAAAGACAATTGCCTGAAGCAAGCCAGCTCATGGGAGATTTAAGTAGACCTACACTGCTGGACTGGTCACCTCACGGTGTACGCCTAACAATCTAGCATTGGCACAGGAGAGAGGGCTCCTTAGAGAGAATAGCACCGGACTTACAGCGGCTGTGGTGACAGGATTACAAATGGAGTGAGGTGCCACGGTGGGATATATGCCAACAAAAGCAAATATCTGCAGAATGCCATCTGATTAGTCGACTTAGGAATGTTTTAACCAGGAAGGACCACAGCACTAATGACCTCTGTAGCTGATGTGCCAAAGTCAGAATACCACAGATGGTGAGATGCGAGGAGAAGTGGTCCCAGATGAGCGCCAAGACTGTTAGAGATGGGCTGTGATCGGGATTGGGGAATTGGAAACCTGCTCCAAATTCTGCAGAAGCCAGTTCTTCACACTGTACTCGCCTCGACCCTGTTATACTATTGCAAGGTGTCTTCACCATGTCCCTGAACACATGGTATACATGCTTCCATTTCTCCAACACACCCCTTCTTCATCAACATTCACTAAGGAGCGCATGAATAGATACACAAACCCATTTTCATCAAAAGTGACAAGACAGTCTGCTGAACCCCCGCTTATCCAAAAATACATGAATTATCTGACTTGCAAACATTGAAAGCTCCTTCCGTAAATGACTTGAATGATGGTGGCACTGCAATCACTTCAGATGTTGTTTTGTGGTCCAGAATAGTCAAGTTTCTCTTGCAAGCATTATCTTTGAGATGAAAGAGTCATGAAGTATGAAAAAATCTGTTAAATATATGATTATGAGGCAGATCAGACCAAAAGAGGCGTTTTGCAGTTTGTGATATGTGTGGCTCCACATTACTGAGAGGATTATCTATTCTGTCGTACCTGTCATTTGAAGATGTTCCGCTTAAAGTCAACATGACTAATGTGAAATAAGTGCAAACCACATCACGTGCACTGGGGGATAAAAAGAGCTGTTGAGAGCTTGGTTTCCCTCAAAGCCATCACTGTGAGGAAAATATTTTTGTTGTTATGATGAAGCAAATGGCTTGATTCATGCGGTGTGGTTCTCTCCAGCAGTATCCTTCTGCCTCAGAATGGATCGAGCATGTGAAGATCAGACAGCCTGAGCGTCAGGCTGGGATGAGCCAGCCATACATTACTGAATAAAAGTATGGCTGCCTTGGCAAACGTCTGAGCAATCAGGACTCATTCTTTGCTTTTTAATTATCCATCTGGTTTGTAGAGGTATTGTAGTATCATGTTCATCCCTACAGGCAGATATGGGAGAGAAGAGGCTTTGTTTTGCCCACTTTAAAATAACAGTGATCATCATTCTTCTTATAATAGTCAGGTCTGTCATGCTTTCGTTTGCTCATCTCACATAGTGTTTGCAATTCAGTGTGTGGTCGTGTGGACAGTGGCTCAGGAAGAAAATATCGATATTCTCTTCTTTTGGCAGCGTTGCTGAGCCCTCACTAAGGGGTCCGTGAGAACTTTCCGGTCAGTGTTGCGGGCTGTCCGACCAGATCTTGGTTTGTTTGCTTGCTTGTTCGATCTTGGTGCCTGCAAAACCAGCATGCAACTACGAGACACCTTTCCAAATAGACGACCCTCCTCTACCGATTCTCTCCCATGTTGAGGAGCAGTGGCTCCACTCCAGGTCTCTCGCTCGTGTAACCCAGCTCCTGAAAATAGATGCTGACTAGCCTTCTGAAAAAAAAACAATTCAGCTGCTTGTACCCTCAATCTCTCTTTTTGGGTCATTTCGTTCAATTGACAACCACTGCAGGGTGAAGGAATGAAGGCTGATAAGTGGCTTCGCACTGCAGGGCAAAGCTTCTGGAATATTAATGGTACAATAAAATCAGTGCTGTAAGCCCCTCCTACTACTCTGAGTTTGTGGGCGAAATTGTGACGACAGAGATGAAAACTCCAAAGTACTAGAAATTAGAGATATTTCCGATATTAGCCCGATATTAGCATAATTTTTTTTTGCTTTAAAACCGACAAAATAATGCTTGCGTTACACCGAAATAGTGCCAATGCGCTCCCGAAACGTTTACCGGCGCACCTTATCGAGCTGCGTCTGATATATCGGTATCGGCAGATATCGGATATCGGAAATTGAGAGTTGGACAATATCGGCATATCGGATATCGGCAAAAAACCCAATATCGGACATCCCTACTAGAAATCCATCACTTTGGATATACACAGAGTGGGCAGTTCTTCCATTTGTAGCACTTCCAGGATGAATGAAAATAAGAGTTGCCAGGATGTCACTTTGCAGCCTGGTGTAGAGTATGGTGTAGCATTGCTCCAAAAGTTGCTGAAAGGTTCAACTGACTTTATTATAGTTAAGAAAATGCTGATAGGGAGAAAATTCCAGGTAAATCACTTCGTCTGTTGGCATGCTCACCAAAGAAACATCTATTAGAATATGATAAAACTGACATTTGCTAACATACTGAGTGAGAGTAAAAGAAAATGAAAACGGCAGCCACCATTTCCAAATGTTCCAGGTGCTGCACATTATGCATTAAAAGTTGGTACTCTGAATTAGATAAAAAAACAAAAACAAATATACAGTACATGAATTACAATACCAAACCAGTGACAGTTTTCCAATAAATTAGAGCCACGCAAGCACTAATGTCATCACTAAAGCAATAATGAAGGTAGCAAGATAGCAAAGGTAGTGCATAAGCCCAGGACACCCAACCCTGAGACTTGTGGATCTTCTGTGTGATCTTCTGATCTAAAACAGCACATACTGTCCAAGCATGAGCAGTAACGTAAATCCAGTCTTACAAACCCTTCCTGTCACTTCCACATGACAAGTAAATACTACGCTGCCATTGACACAGACTCAGTGACAGCTCATTAAGTCGCAACTTCCAAAAACATTCCTATTTGCTCTTGTTTCACTATGTGTCATATGCCATAAAACAACTTTTGCCGGTGTCATTCACAATTCAGATTTTTACCATTCTGAGACCTCAAAGCCAGTAATCCGTGATGAAGCTGTGACACGGCCAAACACAGACGCCATCAACACTCCCTCTCCTCCCACAAGTCCCCTTAGACCGCGAGAGTCCTCTTCAAAAGTTGTACGGTGACACTAAAACATGAACCCTGGCCACGTGCTTGGCCTGAAAGGTGCGGTCAGTGTATTCGGACATGTCTACGTCGACGCTGATGTCCTGCGGTCCGCGCAGCTGCTGAACCAGGATCAACTCTCCCGTCTGCCTGTCGGAGCGCTGCATGACGAATGTGCCCCTGGAGTTTCCCCCTACGATGCCAAAACGCAGACTGTCTGGTCCGGTTCGTCCGGGGGCAGCCGCGGTGGCCATGCGGAAAAGCGTGGCGGGGGTCTGCAGGTTGGACGGCAGAGACAGGTAGTGGAAGGAGAAGGTCTTGGGAGCCAGGTGGCAGGGGCGGTTGTCCATGGGGCAGGGGTTCCTCTCGCACTGACTGCGGGACAGAGATGTGGTAAGCGTGAGACACGTGGACGGAGAAAAAGAAAGCGGTAAAATAACGTCCCTGCCCCCTGACTGTGGCAGAATATCGGCAACTCCGTCCCACAGGAATCTCCAGTATGTTGCGTTACATAATTAATACAGCCTCCTGGGAAAACGCTCATAATTCTTTCCTTGTGACTTGTGGCACACTTGTGCACACAGCCGTTCCCTAACATACGTGTCTTTGTGCTCTACAACCTTTACTTCACCGTACCCCTCTCATTCTGGATCACAAGATTTATGCATGAGACTTATAGTCTCACGCATACTCCATCTTTTGTGTCTTTCATGTCATTCACTGCTATCCTCACACAATTGAGTGTTTGCATCCGCCCATCTCACAAGTGTTCGCCTTAATACTTCTAACCATAAGGTTGGCATCCGCGTCGTATTTCAGTGACGGTTCAGTCACAGTAGACAAAGCTGCATTTCATGACCTTGAATGATGAGGCTTACTTGTATCTGGCAAATGCAGAGCTTTGAATTCAGCCAACACTGCTTGTACAGTATATCGCAAGGTTTCAAACTCATAAGATACAGATGTTTTCGCAGAAATTCGCCATCAATCACGTGCCAGATTGTCCCTTAACTCTGTCAGTCACAGTTTTACTTGCATGATCAGACCACAGATTGACTGCAGGCGTAATGGCTGAGAATCAATAACATGAAGTGAAAAAAGCCCTCAAAGCCACGGAAAAGATTTACAGATAGGATCCTAAATGATCTTGTATCTGAGCGAAAAAAACTAATCATTGACAGTGAAAGACAACTGCAAACAAACAAGCTTCGCCCACTCACAAGGGAGATGTCTTGACATAGCTGATGTTGCCATGCGAACGAGGACACTCCGGGTTCACGCACTGAAAGCTTCCCCCCGTGTTGATGCATGTCATCCCATGGCTGCAGTTGTGACGCTGGCTTAAGCATTCGTCCACATCTGGAGGACAAAACAGCCAAGGCATGTCCGAATGAAAAGCAAGGACTTGGAGGGAGAAGTGGAGGACAATGAGGAGGAAAGGCTCAGGAGGGTTGCCAGACTCCCTGCGTCTTGGTTACCATGGTCTGAGCCAGGGAAGTAGGTTGGGGGTTAGCCATGCTTGCTTATTTTGCTTATTTGGTTCTCTTGTTTAGTCTCCCCCAAACATCCCATGGCCTGAAGATCCCTTCTGCTGGGAAACGCTGAGGTAATTTATTCCACTGGCAGGGATTAAAAGCTTTGTGGGTGCAAATGAAAGTTGGATTGGAACTTGTGCCTGACAGACACCTCTGCAGAACCTGGCCTGGGTTGCTGCTTAAGCATTTCTCCACATCCTTCTGAGAGAGGTGACCTCATGAATCGTGCAGAGTAAATCACAGGTATTCCTCTCAAGAGGCTTCTACATGCAGCCAGAGCAGCAGCCTAGACCCTGTGAATGAGCTTTTGTCCTCCACTGTTTCCTGTCACTCACCCTCACAGCTCCGCCCATCTGGGAGCAACTTATAACCACTGGGGCACGAACAGTGGTAGGAACCTGGAATATTCACACACTCGTGGACGCACAACTTCCCGCCTTGGTCCAAGCGGAAAATTTCACACTCATTCACATCTGCCGGGGGAAAAGAAAACGAAATCAGCGTCAATGTCTGTCTGTGCGTCTCACTCCATTTATCACAACAACGGGTCTCTGGTAACATTGTGCAGAGGTGGAACGCAAAACGATCCAATGGACTCCATAGTTTAAAGAGTTACATTGCTTCAACACAGTACAGTTTTAGACATTTGTCCAAGTACTACCCTAACCAATTTCATCTTAAGAGCAAATGAACTGTGACCCAAATTAAAAGGCTAATCAGCTTGTGACCTCTCAAGAGGATTTATTTGTTTGTTACAGCCTGGGTCCAAAGATTAACCCCTTTTGAAATCTCCCAACAAATTCTTGCAACTAAGGAGTGTATCAAGAATTCAGGACCCAATCCTTGAAAGCAGGGCACCGGTCAAAAAAGAGGAAAAGAAGAGGAAAGAAGAATTGACGTGGCACTTCAGCACAACAGTCTCTGACCAGCTAACCCTGAGCCCCCGCTAGTGAGAGCAGGAAAGCCGCCCGCGTGGCAGGAGTTGGTCGGGTAACACATCTTGGTAACACACCCTGGCAGATGCTGTTGTCAGAGGTGCCGCTCATGTGAAAGCCAGCATCGCAGCTGCAGTGTTGGGCTCTGTTCACTTGCGCGCAGCGAGGCTTGCGGCTGAAGGCGGGATCGTTCATGACGCTCCACTCAGGTGGGGCTACAGAAAAAGAGCAAATGTGACACACAGACGCTTGCACATCTGCAAAGTTAAACAGGTCGTTGGTGTGCGCATCATGCGGTTCACTCCAGTTCAGATCGTTACTGTCCCTCGAAGGGGAAATAAGAATTGCAGCATGACGAATACGTCATGTGCACGGGCCAGTGTGGGATATTAAATCATGGCCCTTTGGAGAACAAAAGCATTAAAATGTTTAAATATGTAAAATAAATCAAACTGCATCGTATCACATCATTGAAATGGTGTAACAACGCTACAACATATTGGAAACTTTTACTTAGCCGCTGACCTGTCTGGGTCTGATGCTGGCAGTGAGACCCGCTCCAGTTCTGGGGGCAGGTACATTTGTACTGGTTTACACCGTCAATACATGTACCTCCATTTTGGCACGGGTTACTGGCACACTCGCTCACATCTGCGGACCAAGAATAACAGACACATTTGTTGAGCTGGGAGCATCCTGCATGAAAATCGGACAGATCCAAGTCCACCTTAATAGGTCGTCCAATACCAGTCTAAACATGACCTATTTCTCATTGCACAGTCATGACATGGTTATGAACGCAAAATCAGAAAAACCTGTCCTGCTGTGTTACTAACTGAGGAACTGGCAGAGAGTGGTTACTTTTTCCACCGATACAGCACAAGGTTGACGGTGAGACCGATTGCTTACACCGCTTCCGAAAGATGTTACTTTTGGGATTGTATTTGAACTTCTCTTTATTTGAGAGATTTAAAAAATCTTACTAAAAAAACGAACACTGATGCATCCATCCATGCATGCAGGCGATCATTTTTAGAGTTAAATCATGCAAACCACATGCTAACAACCCCCACCGCTACTATGATTCAATTTAATTTTATTTGCATAGCGCCAAATCATAACAGCAGTTATCTCAAGGCACTTTCCAGGATGGAGCAGGTAGAGCTCTGCAAAATATTAACATTCAAACTCTGCAAGAGTTTTGTACGGAGACCCAACATCTCCCCCATTAGCAAACACTTAGCAACAGTGTCAAGAAAAACTCCCCTTAACTGGGAAGACACTTCAGGCAGACCCAGGCTGCAGGTGGGCGGCCATCTTCTTTAATCAGGTAGGTGGAAAGAGAGTAACAGAGAGAGACAGAGGCAGAGACAGGAATGAAGATGTACAGCAGTAATCAGAAATCATGGCCTGATAGACTAAACTGAGCATCTATAAAGAATATGTAGGTATGTCTGAAGCTAAGCAAAGCATGCTGATCAGAAGCAGGAGCTGGTTATTGGCGGTTCATCCTCACTGGTCATGTTTCAGCTGCCATCTGCAAGTTAATAAGCACAGGACACAAAGACCCCAGGGAAGAAACTGAATTTGTAACATGCATTAATGGGACATGTTTACAGATGAGAGAGAGAGAAGCTCAGTGCATCAAGAGAAATCCCTCAGCAGTCTTATTCTGGCAACATAGCACGGACTAACTACAGGTCTTACCAAAAAGGAAAGTTTTTAGTTTTCAGATGGCTATTACTCATCAAAGAAAACACAGAACTGTTGATTAGTTTGGTTTCTTGCTTCTGTGTATGTGCGAGACCCGTTGAAAACCTCTCTTCTCTGCTTAGGCCAGCGCACGCTCACTGACCACCAATCCACCACATCATGTTTATTTGGCCTCCCCAGAGGCCGCCACACGGTCATAACATGAAAAGGCCCACTTCACTCCTACAGATATTTTTAAACTCTTTTTTAACTTGAAGGTTTTTCACAGTCTATCAATAGTGGTTTTTTCGCACAGCTAAATTTAGCTCGTCTTAAGTCTTCGGACTGACTGGAAAAAAGAGGGGAAAAAAAGGAGAGAGATATTGGTGCGCACAGAGAAAAGACTTTTCAAGTTGGTCTAACCATGAAGATCAATAAACAGCAGCACATTTTTTTGCCACATGGAACATTTTGGAAGTCTGCGACCAGAGCGGGTCGGGCTGAATGGGGGCTATCAATAACACTCTTTGCATACTTGTGTGCTATCAGACCATGGCCCGGGGCAGAATGTGCAGACCGAACCTTGGTCCTAACCCACTGGGACCCTTGTTGGAGACAGAGGGAAACGCGAGTAGGGGTTGGGGAAGCGGGGGGGAGGTTATCTTACAGTAGGCCTACCACTTCTGCTCCTGTGGAGTTGAAACATGGAGGGGAAGGCACCTCACTGTGGAATGCAGTGCAGGTGTTTTTCTGTGTTCCGAGACATTTAATGCCATTTTAACGAGGGCTTCATTCAGTATGCCTCCCGGTCCCGGCTGCCCCGAAAGAATGGCTCTTTTCTTTGCCCGTTATCTGTTTGTGTGAGGAGCCCCATTTCGGTGGGGGCTTTTGAGCCCGGTAGCTCAGAGGAGGGCCGAGACCAAGGTCACTCTAAACAAGCCCGAGGAGAGGGATTTTTTTTTTTTTTGTTTTTGTGGAGATTTGGATGAGCCAACACAACACGTGTGTGAGTGAGGGGTACAGAGGGGAGGAGGGAGGTGAGGCATGGCATGTTTCAAAACAGTGACCACCACGTGACGTTCTAAGGCGGATAACATTTATTCCTCCTGCAGTGCTGTTTGTTATATATGACCAGGTTGTTCCTCATTCATTTATTTTCAAGTGCCGCTTTTTGTGACTCTCTAGATATCACCCAGGAAAAGCAGTTTCTGTGACCATTGTGATTTGGCTATTCAAAAACATTACATTTCTGCATTTCTGAAGACACTACTTGTCCAAAGGGTAAGAACATCCCGAATTTTCTGGAATTTGAAAATGATACACTTAAGTATCTCAGTGTTTTCAGAAATCTAAGCATGGAACAAACAATTGAAGTTAGAAAAAGAAATCATGGGATCAATTTAGAGATCAAATTGTATTATAAACTTTTGACTCATCAAAGAACAGCTGAACACATTGCTTCACTGAACACACTGGTTCTCTGCTAACCATATGTTTTTTGTTGATGTGGTTGTTTTTTGGGTTTGTTTTACCTCTTGCAGTTCACCACTTACCTTTGTACCATTTCAAGCTGTTCACTGGATTGAGCTGATTGAATTTCAATAAAAAAATGGAAAAATTGGGGTATTGTAAAACTTTTGACCAGTAGTGCACCTTTCACCCAAATGTCATCACATTTCAAGCTCAATGAACGTGATTTAGGATGTTCCATTGCTGTCAAACATCCAAATTGTCCCAATTCCCATCGAGTGACCACAATTTACCTTTGCAGACGGCACCCTGGCCGGTCCATGTTCCATTCTCCTGGCAAACACGTGTTGCCGAGCCCACAAGCTGGTAACCCTGTGAGCAAGTGAAGTGAACCTCATGTCCAGCAAAATATTTTGAGCCAAACTTTGTTCCATGTGCGGGGACCTGGAGGGAGGGGCATGTGGTCGGAGCTGCGGAAAAGAGCGAGAGAAGGGGTGAGAGGAGGGGAAGAGGAGAAAACGGGAAGGAGCTGGTCACATGTGAACTAAGCCTCCCGACATCCTCTGGCTTTCAGCGCCTGTGGATAGACACGTGTCGCTGAGCAGCGGAGAGCCTTCATGGGAAACGATGGCCTTAATGGCTCGTTTGCTGGTATCCTGCGCCGCGCCGAGCATTTTTATTAGGTAGACAGCCGTCAAAATGTTTCGCTACATCGCATAAAGACACTCTGTCAGCGTGCCGTTGAATTGGACATGCTGAAGCTTGTGTCAAGTTAAGTAATTAGTGCCACTTAATAGTCGGCCCAAAAGATCTTTATCTTCACGGCCCTTACAGAGGTAATCTGACAGTTTCCATGCCTGACATTGCGATACCAAAGTGAGCGGTGTTGTTGTTACTATTTTTTTCTTGAAACCGCAGCTTAATAGCAGCTCTTTTCTTGGCTATCCATGTAAATCGTTCACAGCTGATATGATGTCATCATCTGAGGCTTCCAGTCGGAGCCCGTTTTCAGGTTTGGGAGGAGGCTGAAGTCGGAGGATGCAAAGTCATTTGCCAGGTTGTCATGACGTGTTGTGTGTCAGAGTTCATTTTGTGTTGCCAGACTTATATCTAATAAATCTCCTGAAGTTCTGGAGAAAATTTTGTCAAGAATCTGGCACCCAAAACCTTGCAGATCCCCAAGCTGCCATTACAATGCTTACTTTCCAGTAAAGATAGACTCAAGTACTTTCAAACATTGTACTCACTACTAAAATTTGATATTTTCAGGTACAACAAAAACTATCCTGTGCTTTTATTTGACTTTAGACGACCTCTGCAAAAGCACAAGAAGTCCGCGTGAAGCCTGTCCTCTAAGCGCACATGCACGCCGGGGTGCGATCGTATTTCCTCTGTACTTTATTTACATTTACATAAAGTTGTCGGAATTTTCTCTCTCATTGAATGTTGTTGCCATGGGTGAGGGAATTCACCCTCTGATCCATCACTAACAAATGCGAAATTAACCCCGCTGCCAAACAACACAGTTCTGTTTCCTCTTAAATTGCCTGTCAGCTCTGCAACCGAGTCGACCTTGTGCAGCTGCACGATCTTGAGATGTTGTAAATTTGACTTTAATGGAGTCATTTGTTATCTTAAGCTCTGGAACAATTGAAGCACCTCACGTGATATAAAGCTTGCCCACGCTTTCACTACCACAAAGACTTACTCACTTCCTTTGGTAACATCATCATACTGTGATTACATGTACCACTGTTTACTAGTGGGGTTCTATGGAACCATCCTCTAGGTTCAGTCCGGGGGGCCGACACCCTCACTACTTTTAAGAGTAGCTCAAAACTTTTCTTTTCAATAAAGCGTACACTTAAACCAAGTCATGCTGTTATAGATTTAGATGGCCGACGGATCTCTCATGGTGCACTCAGCCTCTGTCGTTCCCTTCTCCTCGCTCCTCTCTCCCTCTCTCTCTCTCCTCTGTATACATCCATGCCTGATTCATGCATGTTACTAACTCGCAGATTGCAAGTTAGTAACATCTCTCTCTCTCTCTCTCGCTCTCTCTCTCTCTCTCTCTCCCTCTCTCTCCCTCTCTCTCTCTCTCTCTCTCTCCCTCTCTCTCGCTCTCTCTCAACCCAACCGGCCAAGGCAGATGGCCGACCACCTGCAGCCTGGTCTGCCTGAGGTTTCTTCCCACTAAAGGGTAGTTTTTCCCTGCCATCGTCGCCAAATCCTTGCTAATGGGGGAGATGTGTTAGGTCTCTGCCTGTAACTTTATCTTTTAAAGCGCCATAAGATAACTTCTGTTATGATTTGGCTTGATGCAAACAAAATTGAATGGAACTGAGCTGAATCCTGCGATTGTGTGTGACTTAAACTTTAACACCTTTCACTCGACAAGGCTGTGAAATGTTGTTATTCGGATCGATTTTGGACCAGCAGCAATGTGCAAATACAAATTGGTGCAGTAAAAATCATGGTAAACGTCATCAACATGTCTTCCTTGTGGGTTCAACCCTAAACATAGTTAACAATAAGGTGAAATAACTGATCTTATTTCACCTTATTGCCTGATTATGTAAATACTATTGCATCTACCATGTTAACATATGTTTGAAAAACTATGTGTGAGCCTCAGATGAATGTGCATCGTCTATAACTGTATATTTGCAGGATACAACAGCAGAGAACACGACTCCTATTCAGTTGCATGCGTGATACAACGTCTCTTACAAGATTCCAATTCAAAGATTACAATCTGTGGATGTTCTGCAGGCTTTCAACTTTTGATGGCTTTAACAGATGTGCATAGTGCTCCTAGATAGAGCATAAAACTCTTGGATGGCGGATGGGACCTCCACACTACTACTCACACGCTGACTGGTCTGCTTGAGGCATCTTGGAGACGGAGTTCTGAAGCGTGGCCAGCTTTGACTTCATGATCCTGAGTCCTTCAGTAAATCGCATCTCCTGACCTTTGAGAAATTTTTCCATTTGGCGCAGAACGCCGACCACTTGGTGCTTGTCCATACATGTCTGAAAACAAAGACGCTAACATTGTCATGTGGTGACATCTGGAATACTGGAATAGCACAAGATGCTACATTAGAAATGACATGAAACAACAAGAAAGCAATAGACACATGTTACCTTGAAGTTTATACCTACTGAATCAAACCCCACAGCTTGAGGACTCCATTGGCACTTATAGATGTGTTGTTGTCACTGATGAACCGTGGTTATGAGAGTTTTTACTGTACATGCTAGACACAGACAGCTTTACAGTTACAGCCCCCTCCTC
>OMPJ01010169.1:42392-68521 GCA_900312935.1 Carapus acus
ACTAGACCTTGCACCTATTTTTCAACCACCCCTGCCGTGACCCAAAGCTCGTCTGGCTGCATCTGTGGCAGTGGACACAGCTGCACAAAAGGTGTCAGACAGATGCCCCTGTGGGACGCATGCCTGAAATGATGTTCCTTTGTGTGTTTGGAGTGAGGAGACACATGTTCATTTGATCGTTATCCAATGTAGAGGCTCAAAATAGCACAAGCCCTCACTCTTGTTAGGGTGAGTTGACAAACTGCTGCTTTTGCGGTGGAAGTTGTCTCTACTTTTTTGGGAAAGTTTAGTAATTGCATGCTTGTTGAAAGACTCACTCAGCAGCAGAATACCTTAAATTCCTCAGGAGCATTTTTTTGTGGGGGGGTGGTGGATTTGAAATGGTAAATAGCCCCAATATTCAAAAACTGTGTCGTGTGTCCTTTTTGATATGCCCAGATGGAGAATGCTGACAGCTTGTAAAATCAGGAGACACAGATCCAGATGTTTGAAAGAAAGTCTGAGATTTGCATCGACACACGTTTATGGAGGTCATATGGCAGGTGCAAAAAAACATAGTAACCTTTGGAAATGTTCACCTGTCATAAGGCCAAAACAGTGAACTACAGATTCCCTAACCCTAACCCTAATTATCGGATTTTTAATGTATTGCAGTGATGTTCTTGTCGTCTTCTTACCTGAACGGCGCCATGGCTGTAATGGAAGGCTGTCAAGCACAGCAGAAGGAGACATCTGCGTCCTGGAGACAGAGCCATCTGTCAAAGTCCAACAATCGCTCTGATCTCCAAAAACTGGGCAGCTTTTTCTTATTATTCTTTCGTAAGGCACCCGGTCGCGGTCCCAAAGTCACAGCGGCGACGTCCAACCGATGAGACCGCGTGTCTTCCAGGCTGGATGCTGCTCATCAGGTGTCTGTCTCCCCAGGAGATGCGCTGCGCCCTCGATCCGCCTCCCACTGAAGCGCACCTCGACGCCTGCAAGTCACCTAAGATCCCTCAAGTAATGATCCCTCCCACCGATTCGACCAAACTCTCCAAGGTGAATAACCGCATAACATCCATCCTCAACCATTTCGTTCTCGGCGGACGGCAAAGTTGGTTGAAAGAACGAATAATGGCAGAATTAGTCGATTCATGATAAATTAGTTTGCCGCGGGCAATGGATATTCAACAAGCGAACACTTTACCCTCCTGTGATGTCTCATATGAACAATGCTCTTTTGTGTTCCTTAAGCAGTTGCATTAGTGTGGTATGCATCGTATGTGTTAAACTGAATAATATTTGATTACTCACACCCGTGACCGCATCCAAGCCTGTAAACGCTCCATTGACCAAATAAACAGTGGCCACGGTTATTAATTTGAATACGCACTCCTATTGTCAAACAAAACACTTAAATACACTCACATAATTTATAATCGACCATTTGTTACGACGCAACAACAGCCTAATAATTACTGTTTTGTAAAAGTATAACGTCGTCGGGAAAACTCTGGCGCGCTTTGGGGTATCATTGTCTCTGTCTGTTTTTTAAACCTAGCGCGTCTCCTGGTGGTCAACATTGAATTCTGCAATTAGTTTTCCCGTGCGTTGTGCGCATGCGGTAGCCAATGAAAAAACCTTTTGGCACGAGTTAAACTCATCGAAAACTGCTGTGTAATTCTATTTCTATAAAATAATGCAAACCCACGGTCGTAATATCCGCGTGATAACGTATTCATAATTTACAACGTTCGCAAAAATAACAACACTGCACGTCAAACACACTTCATCGTTGCAGATGTTAAAAATGACTGACAACATTATTATCCAATGATAATCGACCATTAGTCCGCCTGTTGAGACTGGGTCTGAATATTGACCAATCACAGTAAATCTTTAGTACTATCAAATCTGGTAGATCCTGGCGAAGCTATAAATACGAGGACGACCGAATATCGAGGGGAGGAATGTTCCGCAGAGCTCAGAAGCCATTTTGGGATGATGTCCCTGTTGAGAAAGGCTAGGAAGATGCTGAAATCAACGAACATGGTTACATTCCAGTTTGTTTCTCCCACCGTCTCCTCTATTTCACCATGGCGGCTGTCAACCGACGGGACATTAGCAAAGCGGGGTATCAAGCCATGCTCACAAGAGTTAAAACGTCAGTGAAATGAAAGAGGAGAGTGTCTGTTTACTGTCTCTGTCGAGACATGTAACACCGTGAGTTTTTTTCCAGTCTGAACATTTTCCAGCATCTCTCACAACCCAACGTCTCCATGAGTGATTGAGTAATTCACTCTTGTACCGGAGAACGGAGATCGGTTTTCCAATGGCTTCTGTGAGCCTTGTTTCCAGTCCCCCTGCCCCTGTTCTTGACAAAAACATGACAGACTCTGAGCTTGCAGGGGATGAAAGGTCGAGTAACAATCTTATGCAATTCTTAATACGCTCATCTGTCCGTTGCAGTGCTGTGGCTCTACGTGCTTGTGTTTCTGTTTTTCCTCTTTTTTAACCATGAATTGCAGGGTAGAGGCATTTCTCCCCCTCCTCCTCACAAATCTTTGCATGCCTCTCGGTGCAAACGGATTATCGCTGTCCAAGTAGAGTCGACTTTCCATCATCGTGTCGATGAAAGTGCATCCACGGTCATTGCCATGCATTGTAGTAGCCCTCATCGCTTGTGTTGTGTTGCTGGGATGAACCCATAGCTTCATTGTTGCCATCTGCAGGAGGCTATGCAAATACATGCCACACCCATCCCCGCACTTTGCGCCCCCTGCTGGACACCTGGTCGTACTGGCGAACCAGTGTCCACGCGGGGACGGGAATGGAGCTGGTGTTGGGGTGCTCCTGCTGGACAGGGGGAGCACCCCTGCAGGGTGACGAGCCTTTGTACAACAGCGATGGCATTTAAGTTTTTAATTTACTTAATATTTACAGTAGATGACACAGTTTAATTTCAAGCAATTTGCTCCCTATGGAAAATATCTTGTCATGAATGCAAATTTAGCCAGTATTTGACAAATGCTTCACCTTGCATGCAGCACTTGGGTCATTGCAATGTTATAATGCATACATGGCTCGACCCTTGTTTCAACTCTTCATAATGGATATATCTAAAAGAAATGTGGTCACATTTGAATTGCAGCAGATTATTTGGTTTTACTGTTGGCTTTGAGATGAACACATGATCAATGGGTTTGTGCTGAAATATAAGGGGCAATATTCTGCCAACGCATTTCCCAAAGGAAAGAACAGGGTTGTTTTTTTCTTTGTCTTTTGGCTGTTCTGTCTGCCACAGCGGATCATCTGTCCCTGCCAGCCTCTACCCATAGTATCCTCAAGTGTATTGAATAAGCAAATTTTGTTAAAGGTCTATTGTGATCACTCTGGACCCAAAAAGGGATGGGAGTGTTAAAATGTGGAGAGACAAGGTTTAGCCTGATGTTTTGAAAAGCAGTATATGGTATGTGTCATAAAATTACTGGCAAAAGGAATATTTCAATTTTAGGTAGTATCACAAACAATGTCAGCCATAATTAATTTCTATTTGAAATATTAAGACATATTGTGTACATACATGCAGATGTAAATATGTAATAAGAGAGAGCGAGGGAGAGATTATATGAGAAACAAATTGAACAAAATTCTGATCACAAAGCAAGTGACCTAACGTCCTTCTAGTGAGCACTACGCCAACATGGAGACATGATTGGAACCACAGCTTGAGGCTTTATTTCTCAGCAATTCCTCTGCAGCTATTGCAACATCCCCAAGCCATGGCAACTCCAATGAATGAATGTTTTTAGAAAGCCACAGTGAAAGAAAGTGATCTGTGTCTTGGAAAGAAATGGTCTCACAATATTCTTAACAGTTGGATATTTGTCTATTAACAGTAATTCCATTGTTCTGCAACCCCCTGCATGACTATATGGGGATTATGTTGTTTACAAATCAAACATTCTGGATTTTCTGATGATTATTTGGTACAATCTGAGGCACCAGTAGAAGATTTTCATAGATTTTGTCAATGTGGAGGGTGAGATAAAGTATACAATCTTGCCCGAACCAATACTAATACAAATTTCAGGAGCAATATTCATGCTGCTTCATACCACAAATCACAGCAATGCTTTTGACATCTGTGTCATTCAGTTCAGAATTATTCAGTCTTATCCTGCTGTCATAGTCTTTGCTTTTGTGAATGTTCGATTGGAGTTGAATAGAATTGACTCAGAGGAAAGAAGGACTAACATTTATTTAGTTTGCACAGGAAACTTGGTGTTCTGGAAAGATGCTAGCATGATCTGAGAATTTGTCACAAAGAGAGAAATCATCTTTGGAGATCTTGTGTTTCTCTATTACTTCTCTATTAATTCCCCTTCCAATTTTTTTAAGCACAACATGCTATACAATGACCTAGAAAGACTTCTGATTTCTTTTCTTTTTTTTCCATTTCAGAGAGGATGGAGAACTGGAGGATGGAGAAATAGATGACGAAGGTATTGGGATTGAAGAGGAACACAAAGAGCCCAATAATGTGAATGAAGACAGAGAGAGGGAGAAGGAGAGGGACAGAAGTAAAGAAAAGGAGGAGAAAAGCCACCGGCACTCCAGAAAGAGATACAAAAAGACAAGAGAGAAGAAGAGGTCCAAAAGGAGGAGACGTGACAGACCAAGAGTAAAGTCACGTCATCGTGCTATAACATCTGAGTGCTGCTATGGTGCACCTGCACGCATGATATATTTATGCCTCATTTACCTCGTGCAACATTTTCATCTCTCTCTCTTCAGCACCACTCCCCATCCAGCACCTCCAGTTCTGACAGCTACGACTCCGACTATGATCAACCGGCAGAGAGATCCAAAAGCAGGCGGAGCCGCGAGTCTGACAACCAGGTGAGTTCTTCTTTCTTTGAGCTTCCCAGTCTTAAATCCGCAAACGTCCAAGCATTACTTGAGGCCCAACTTCTTCCCCTGTCTTTGGCATGACTCCACAGCATGGACGCGATTCCAAGGGAGGACACAGCAACATGCAGAAGTCCCCTAAGACCAGCGATTTTGATAAATACAGTGACTACAGCGACGACAAGTACGACTACGAGGAAGAGGAGGATGACTACACAGATGAGATGGCAGAGTATTCACAGTCAAAAGATTCAGGTCAAGGAAGGGGGCGCCACATGAAGGACTCGATGAAGAGGGGCTGCATGAGGGGAATGCAGCGACAACCCTGTGAGATACTGTGCTTTCTCTTTAATATTTAGGCAACCATGTGTGCTACGAAGTATATTAAGCAGAAGTTGTTATGCCTCCGTCTCTCTATCAGTCGGGCAGAGGGGAAGAGGCCGAGGATGCGGACCAGGTAGAGGACGTGGTATGATGAACAGGAACAAGAAGCTGAAAGGCAAACCCTGGGGAGGACGGGGGCGAGGAAGAGGAGACCATGGCATGGACGACATTGGAATGGTGAATTCATACACGTGATGCAATATTTGGCCCTCCTATGAATAGGCAAAGTTGGGCCCCTTGCTATCCACCACGACAGAATTAATGCACCAATGGTTCTGCAGAAATCTCAAACCCGGTAACCTCTGTGTCACAGGAGGGAAAGCACCCTGGTTTTCAGAAGAAGCGGCTAATCATGAGCAAAGAGTTCATCAGTCAACACACAGTGGAACACAATGGCAGATACATTTGCAAGTACTTCCTGGAAGGCCGTTGCATCAAGGTACAGGGCCACTTCGTGGATATTAGTTTGTTCCACAGTAACAAAAACACGTTTTCATCAACCTTTCTATTTGTGCAGGGTGAACAGTGCAAGTTTGAGCATGATAATGTTGTACCAGATAAGAAGAAAGAACTCTGTAAATTCTACCTCCAAGGATACTGTAGTAAAGGCGACAACTGTATATACATGCACAATATCCTTTTCAAATGCCACATAGTGTCATTTCTCTGCTCTGCTTTCATGTTGTACATGTGTGTGTGTGCAGGATTGAACTGCACCTGGTGCCTTTTTTCTTTCTTTTCGCCTGTTTTTGACTGCTTCTCAGTGTGACTCATTGTGATTCCTTAACCTGTGTTTGCACATGAATATCCGTGTAAGTTTTTTCATACTGGAGCCAAATGTTACCAAGGGGACAACTGTAAATTCTCTCATGAGGCTTTGACCGAGGTGACCAAAGAGGTGCTCGATAAGGTGAGTTGAACATCTGTAAGATGACTGTCTCTGTCAGTGAAGATTGTAAGTTGTAAAGTCTCTAAAACTGCGATCAGATAATTAACGCGGAGGAAGAGAACGCCCGCGAGGACGAGTTGGAGCTGGAGGACCTTCGGAAACAGGGTATCGCCCCACTTCCAAAGCCGCCACCTGGCGTAGGGTTGCTGCCCACTCCTGGTCACAGCAGTCCGTCTGATGGAGCGTCTGGACAAGCAGGAAAGAAGATCCCGTCTCTCTTTGAGATCAAGGTTCAGCCTACAGTGGACTTGGCCCAAAAAATTGCTCTCGGGTAAACTCATTAATTTCAATGAAACTACGGTAATGCCGACTCACATCGGCACTTATACTTATTGTAATGCAATGAATTTTTCAGGGGGTCAGATTTCCCAGCCGGCGATGAGGAATCCGAGCAAGTAGGTGGTGACTCAGAAGATCCACAGAGTGGAAGTGCAGCGGCTTCAGGCACCACGGCTCCTGCTATTTCCCCACCCGGGTCTCCAGGTGGGGGATCTATGGGTCACTCTGCAGGACCACCGATGGCACAAAGTCCCCAGGGTCAGCACCTTCCGCATGGATTTCCAATGCAGCCCTCGTCATCCTCGGGCCAGGCGACATCTTTCCACGGAAATATGAACCCACAGATGAATATGCAGCAGGCGTCATATCCCTCTGTGCCAGACCTACAGATGCTACAAAGCCTCTTTCCCTTTCCGTCAGTGGGTCAGAACCCTGTCGAGTTCTTCAGCAGTTTCCTCCGAAACCAGAGTATGGGCACAGGAGGTTTGTACAACAGTGCTAATTTCAAAGGCATTCAGTTAAAGCTCACGAGTGCACTGTTGTTTATTTGCCCGCCCCCCTCACGATTGTCTTTCGTGCCGTAGCGGACCCTGCGATGGCCTTCATGCAGAACCTCCAGCAGCAGTTGGGTGCTGAGTCACAGTCTTTGCCACCAGCAGTGCAGAAAGCCTTATTTTTACACCTGACCCAGCAGCAGCAGCAGCAGCAGCAAGAGTCACAGAAACCGCACGGGACTGAGCCACAGAGAGTCGAGGGCCAAGACGAAAACGCCAACAGAGGTAAGGATTCGAACGGCAGAGAGACGTTGCAAAAAAGCTCTCACGCAACTAACTTGTCTCTGTTTCCACAGACGACATTACAAATTGGTACTCGAGCGATGAGGAGGGCGGGGGCTGTGTGTCGTCCATCCTTAAATCTCTGAAGAAGCACAGCGAGATGCAGCAAGCGCAACAGCCTCAGTTAATGGCTCCCCAACCTGCGCCCGCTCTCGGCGACCCGCGACTTCTGAAGGACAGAGCGCCCCCTACCGACCCGCGCGTGAAGGCGGACCCTCGTCAGCGACCGGCGGAAATGAAAAAAGATTCGGATGGAGTTTCGGACCCGCGGCTCTCCCGGGACCCCAGAAAGGTGAGACCGGTAGAATCGAGCGCTTACCGGCAGCTGAGTCACCCGGTGCCTCACAAGCCGCCCACCGGGGAGGAGGACGAGGAAGGGGAGAGAGAGTTGCGGGATAGACCTGCTCTCATCCCCCTGGATGCCAGTTCTGGGATTGTGCTGCGGGATCCGCGTTGCCAGGTGAAGCAGTTCAGCCACATCCGAGTGGACATAATACTCCAGCGTCCGGCCTTTGCCCAGACAGTTGTGTGGGCCCCGGAGGACTTGATCCCTTCTCTGGTACCAAAACAGGAGCATTCCATCAACCTGCCTCTCCCTCCTCTGATAGCTGACGCGCAAATGAACCGCACAAATTTGTCCGACCACCAGACCGCCTCCGCCACTTCATCGAGCGACCCCAGACTGGCCGCAGCCCGTCTGAAGGAGCACGCAGGCCGGATGCCCCCCAGATCTCTGGAGTCTCGACCTTCCTCAGAAAGGCCGGTAGATCCTCGACAGCAGAAGAATCTAGACCCCAGACTCAAACGCACCGGAAGTCTAGATTCCAAGCTGCTGGGTCCGAAAGAGTCCGGCGGGACCTCGGGCGGAGGAGGGGTGGTGGACCCCAGGTTGCAGAAGGGCAGCGGCGGCAGCAGCAGCAGCAGCAGCAGCAGCAGCAGCAGCAGCTCCTCCCCTCAGACAGCGCGGGTGAAGGTCGAGTCTGAGAGGCTGCCGCCCTACGCCCCTCGCCTCGCCTCCTCGGGCGGGGGGCTGGACAGTCCCACGACCATCCTAGGAGGCATCAGCTTGTATGATCCCCGAAATCAAACCGAGCAGGTCCAGAAAGACCAGACGGACGTGCCCAAAAAGACAGGGATTCTGAAGCACCCCGCCAAGAAAGACTCCGGCCCTCCTCAACTCTCCCTGAGTCAGCGCAGAGGCTCGTTCGAAGAGGCCAGAAGCACAGAAGCTCCAGACAGCTCGCCTCCCCTCCTCAGCCCGGCTGTGGCGCCCCCTGCCTCTCCTGTCAAGCCCCCCGCCGTGCACAACCTCCCCGTTCAAGCGCTGGCCGGACTAATCAGACCCCAGTATGCCGACCCCAGGCAGGCAAAGATGGCCGGTCAGGGCGCTGCGGGACCGCAAGAAGAGGCAGAGGCAATCAAGGAGGAGGAGGAGGAGACGGAGGAAGTCGTGGACGAGGAGTCAAAAGAGGCGAATCCCGAGGAAGAGGCAGACGACAGGACCCTAAAGGACGTGTTCAAGACGTTTGATCCCACTGCCTCGCCTTTCTGTCAGTAAACACGTAGGCGTGAGGACACACACACACACACACACACGCCGCACACATGGTTTGTATATTGGCTATACATGTGGAATTAGCTTTACATGATTCTATTTATTTCTGCATATAAAGCTACGTGTGGATTATCTCAACAAGAAACTATCTACCATTACTTGTATAGGCTTTGCGCAGTAGCGATAGTCATGGTTCTGGGTGCACAGACAGTGTACAGTTCTTTCACGATCATGTCTTTTTAAGTGTCTTTATTGTCTTTTGTCCATTTCTAATATCACTATCATGAGGCCATGCGATTTGTAGAGTTTTAGTGATGATCATGTACAGTATAGAGTTCAAGGTTTCAAACCAGTGAAGAGAGCAAATTGGAAAAAAACTGATTTGATGCCGGAGGTAGAGCATTTCTCAAGGCTCCTCAAACATTTTCGTATTTCAATATTTATTTGTCATGATTATGCTTACTTTTGTGATGAGGGATATTTCCAGCGTAGATCAAAGAACATTTTAGAACTTGTTTTTGTTGTTGTTTTTTTTATGATTCTCTATTTTATTGACACAGATGGATATCGACACTCATATGATGTTCAAAAAAAGAGTTCAATGCTGATAAAGCCTTTTATATGAACTATTTGCATGGGCCGTTGCGGAGTCCAAATGAAAGAGATTCCCTGCCTGAGTTGCCTGTTGCCTTTGGTATTTTCTCTCCCTCGCCATGTGGTTGTTCTTTTCTTCGGCATATTCTCATCAAGCCACGTCTCTCCATTCTTGAAATGTTGAAGAGATCTTGTCATTTTTTTATGACTCTTTTATCAAGTTTTAACCTGACTTTATGTACTTTTTTACTGTGGATGATTATGTATCGTTTTACTAGGAAATCCTACCCACATAACCAGCTACAGTATAATGGCAGATAATGGTGCAAAGAGATATTAGAGAATATATCAGTCATTGTTATTGCTTTGTCACAAAAAACATTTCTGTCTGAGGTACCAAAAGTGCTTTTTCTTACCAAACTCACACAATTGAAAGCAAACATTAAAAACAATAATTGTGACTTATAAATAAAAGACACATACATAAAAAAAGCTTGTAAATTACAGTCTGGCTAACAGTTGCAAACAACATCAAACATTTTGAATTGATTTGACAATTTGACAAAATCCAAAATGGCGTTGTCAAGACGAGTATGTAAATGTCACGGAAGGCAGAGAAGGTAAAAAAAAAAAATCCACCCTGCCTTGAACTGTAGTTAGAGAAGTTGTGGAAAATATGAAAAAGGTTTTCTGCCTAAGAACACATCATTATACACATCGCACAAGCAGCTAAAGCACCTCAGCTTTTCATTGGCTTTAGAGTTCTTATTTTTAAATGCTTTTTTTCGTATGATACCCGTAGCGTGTTGTTGTATGAACTTATACTTCATTTGTTTAGCAATGCTGATTATCGTCGTCATGTAATCTGTGATATTTAATGATTTATGCCCATCGTATTTCACACAGACTTTATTATATAAGCTTAAATAAAGAGCCGAAACATCAACTACTCAATTCTAAGTCTGAGCAGTCATTTCTCCACCTTCATCTGCACAAGCCCCAATTCATTTCCAGTAAATTTATTGTGCCCAAATGACTTACAAATCCATGAAAAAAATGTGGCCTATTATCATCTGGTTGTGTATTGTATTGATATTTTATGTGCTTGTATATTTTATTTAATGGGCACTTTCTGTTATATCTGTAAGACCATGGGCAGAGGATATCTCTGGCTGAGCACCAGTTAACTTTTTTCTTTTTAAATATAATTTATTAATTGACAGTTAAGTACTTTCTTTTTGGATACAACCCATCCTTGTGTTTTTAGGCACTAGTTGGGCAGTGAGGTGTTCAGTATTATGCTGAAAGACTCACAGACCCTGTAATTGAACCGACAACCTTCAGGTTCCCTCTTTTGTTTCTAGGTGACCTCTTGACTTGCTGCTTGATGACCACCTTAACTTTCAGTATTCATGCGTAATTGTAGAAATAAAACAAAAAAGGAAAAATTTGGGAGTATGTTAGAAATGTTGGAGAAAGATGGAGTTGTATGGATTTGTATGGCTGCCACTTGACGTTGACACGATGCTTCCGAAGCTGAATCAAATTGGTCAAAAATGTTTCAGACTTCGGTTAAAAAAACAGAAAGTGTCCCTTAATCACACCACTGCATGATCACTGCTCCCACTTCCATTAATTACCTTATTCCACCAAGTCCTTAAGCGTACAGTGCTGTTTGTGTCCATGAGGACAGTTGTCACGAGTGCCCGCCCACCCTTACATGTGAACCGTAGGAGCCAGGCTGGGAGCCACAAGGTGCGAGGAAGTTTTCCGCAAACCCAGCTCGTCTGTGTCCTGGTTGGAGCTCTGCTGCGCTCGATGGATCTCCAGGTTCCTTTTCCACTGGAAACACAAGGCTGTAGCCTCTGCACCGTCTGAGTGTGGCTCTGGCTGCCTCAGGCCCTGGCAAATGTTTTGACAGCACACTTTGATAAGTGTCGTGCCTCAAGAGAAAGGCTAGCGGAAAACAAGTGATTGACAATTTGTGCCAAGGAATCGCTTTGCTGTGTTTGTCTAACCTTGATGCAGGCCGTCTCTGCAGCGTGGACTCCACACAGGATTGTCTGGAGCAGATTTTGAGCATTTTTCACCAGTATTTCATCTGATGATTTGGATCCGGGTGTTATAGCATTCACACTGTATACAAAGTAAGACAAAAATCTGTTATCTTGCATGTATTTTATCCAGTAATAATACATTCCCATAAGTATTCGGAAGACTCTCAGTACCTCGAGATGATGCTGAGCTGATTTGCGATGGTGAGAATCTGCTCCACTATGAAGGTCAGTTCAGTTGTACACTGCTTGTCCCTGCAGTGGTCAGCAATGACCCTGATGAAGTGTGTTATTGACTGACCATTTGATATCACATCTTTAGCTGTGTTGACAAATCCCTCTTTATTCTGACAAAAACAAAAAGGTCACACATATGAAAAACTATCCCTCTGTGGAAAGTGTATAATTTCGTTGTGCCATGATTCCCTTGTTATGTTGCACAATGACAATAATGGCATTCTATTCTATACCAAGCAAAACAGTGACGCTCTGTGGTCATTACCGGTATTGGCCCTTTCTTCCTCAAGTACTGAGTCATGTAGTATATTTTATCAGCCATCTGTCTGGTTTCTTGAACTATCCTGTTGTCTTGTGGATCCCAGCTGTTCGACTTTCGCTTTAAAAAGAGTGACGTGTAGGTGAGGGATGATGCGTCTTTGAACGCAGCGCTCCCGTCCTGCAGAGACACACACAGAAAAGATTCACTCGTCAATTAATGAATCTCACTTAAGTCCAAATCCCTGAACAGTGTCCTTGACATACACGTACTTCTCTAGACTTTTCCACTTCAAGTCCATATTTGGTTGCAAGGGACGAGTTGGGAACATCTACTTGATAGGAATCAGTGTTTTCTGTATCAGCAGGAAATTCCTCCTCTTTGATAATGGATGTGTGCTGATGATAGATATTAACGCTTGTTGTCTGTTCTTGTTTCATATCTTCAGGCTTTTTATCCTGCAGACCAGCACTAATCTGCTGTTTGGTCTCCTGACGAATGCCCTCCTGCTTACCGATTTCCTCCATCACAAACCGAGCTTTGGCTGCCCAGTACTGCACCTGCACGTCCAGACTCAGGGTGTCACAGATGTGGCGCGTCTCCACCATGAGTCTGGCCCTGCTGATGACATCGGAGATCTGAAAAGACAGATGATCATTGGCGGACCTCAGGGTGGAGCGGGCCTGTGAATCCCTGATGTAGTTTAAACAGTCCTCAACGCTTTTGGATGCGGCTGTGACATTCTCAAAAAGCCTCTCTGCGGCGATTACAAACTGTTGATTTCCTTCTTCCCTCTCCTCCTCTGCTTCCTCTTCTCCTGCTGCGGTCGCTCTGAGATGCTCCGCTGCTTCGTAAGCAATATCGATCAAAGTTTGTGGCGCGCACACATAATCTTTGTTTGTTTTTTTCAGGTGACCCAGCAGGACTCTCATTTTAATCAGGAGATCTCTTTGAAAGATCTCTGACCTGGCGAGCTGGAGCAGACTCGGCGTCATTCCCACGTCCTCGGCGGCCTGGAGGTAAACCTGAGTGAGAGTCCTGAGATCTTCCTGGCATTCGCTGAATTGCTTGGCTCGGTAAGCGCTCCTGCAACTCAAACTCGTCAACCTGGCCGCCTCCTGGACTCTCGATGAGTTTTCCGCGAGCGCCGAGACCTGCTTCAGGGGACTCATCTGGGCCACGGCCGTCGATTTCCCCAAAATCTTGTCAACGGAATCTAACACAATCCCAACAGAGAGCGCCCACGAGAGACCCAGAGCGTCTCTCAGATCTGCGTGGCCTCTCAGTGAGCTTAGGAGCTCCGCCAGGTTTCTCGTGTTGTTTTGGGCTTTCGTCAACTTGTTTTGCAGAACGCTGAATCCCTCCCGCGTGTCGCTTCGCCAGGCACAGTCCGATGATGTCAACAGCTGGACCACATCCGCGCATAGAGTCATGACTTTGTTTAGCTGCTTCGCGACAATGGCTGCCATTGTTGCCGGATCTCCTTGCATCATGGTGGCAATGGCGTGATACCAACCTCCAGCTGCGGGGAGCAGAACCCTCCGGATGTTGCTGATGAGATCTGAGAACATGGTAATGTGCTTGTAGAACATCTCCGTGCTCATCCCCGAACTCATAGCCGTTTCCTGCGCTGTCTGGACTAGTAGAGGAGTCAGGGACACCAGTTCGGCCCTGAGGCTGTCCAGTGTCTGACAATCGACTGCGTCCACGACGGCCAGCGCTTCTTTAGCGGCCTGAGCGTAGCAGTTCGACAGCTCGAGAACGCCAGTACACGCCGGGTTCAGGGCCATTACGTCTTTCCCGTTCGTCACAGTTACAACTTCATACAAGAGGGGCAAAAGGTCAAAGTCGCGAGGCTGGTGGATCAGTTTGGGCTTATTTGAAACAGCTGCAACCTTTAAATCATAGCTGTCGTGTTTATGACCCAGTTCCGCCTCTATGGTCCTCCTGCGTGAGTGTTCCTTCTCATGCTCTTCTGCAGAATCCCTCTGTGTACCCTCCAGAACGGGAGATTCGATGTCTCGGACAAAATCGTCCAGGTCCAGTTCATCATCGTCGTCATCGTTGAACGGTAAAGTTGAGTGCGAGCTGACAGGCTGGCGTGCGTCTTCTCTCAGCGGGCTGAGGAGATGCGGATGTTGCTGACCATCTAGTCCTTCCCTCAGCACTCGGCAATGCTGGATGGCGATGGAAACGTGGTCGGTAAAGCTAGAATACGCCTCCACGTTGAGGACGGTGCCAGACAGCATGTCCGCGACTGACCCCACCACGTTGGTGTGCGATGATTGGACCTGCTTTAGCAAGACCAGGAGGCCATTCCTGTAGATGGGGTTATCGCTCCTGTCCAGGTGCCTCCTCACTGCCTGAATCACCAGCTTCACATGACAAATGAGCTTCTTGGCGTGTTCCTCAAACAGTCCGTAGTTCTGCTCCCTGTATGCTTCGTCACACCCACGGCGATCTTCGCTTATTTCATTAATAGCGAAGCTGCTGAACTCCCCAACATCCATCACGTCGACCAAGGCGTCCTGGACCTGCCCGGCTTCTTCCTCCCACCGCTGACATGTCTCATGAATCTTTCGAATTGTTTGTATCGAGCTGTCTCCGAGCTCCAGTGAAAGAGATTCCATCCGAGCCCTGAGTCTGCTGAGGGACGTGCGCGAGTTTTCCACGTTCTCCAGGCTCTTTGCGTCCGCAGCCATGGCTGAGGTAAATTTGGCGACTTGTAGAATCCTGTCCATGTAACATATAAGGTCCTCAAGCGGTGGTTGAACCAAGTCCAGGAGACTTTTCAGAGGCGGATCTGAGTCTAACACCTTTCGTGTCACGCTCACCAGCCCCTCGAGGGTCAAATCTGTTAACGTGTCCAAGACTTGAAAGAGAATGGCAACCGTCAAATCACTGTCCAGTGTGTGGATTTGCTCCACCAGCATTGTGCAGAGGTCCTCCAGACATTGCTCGGAATCCTCGGGCTCCTTCGAGAACTTCAGGAACAGTTTGATGTCCGACCAGAGTTGCAGCACGTGTCGACAGTGACCCACCACCCTCTGCTGAAACTTCCTCCTGGAGGCACTCGCCACCGCCATGCAGTGGAACACCACATCTCTCACTGCGCTGTCCAGGCCGCTGCCTACGATTGAGGTGATGGAGGAAGTGGCGAGCAGCCTGAGCAGGCCGCTCCTCGTCTCCACGTAAAACCCCGCGGGCCCCGGCGTTGCTCTGTGAGAACGGCTCCTCAGCGTCTCTGTGATGTCCCCGACTGTGTCCTGCACCTTCTCCACGATGTATTTCCTGGACGCTTGGGCCTGGGCGCTGCCGGGGTGCTTGATGGTGGTGCACAGGGCCGTGTGTAACATGGAGATGCACTTCCTAAGGGTCTCCAGGGAGTCGAGAAGAACTTTGGTCTGCCCAGGATCCTGCAAGGAATTTGCTCTCTCCTTGGTGAGCTGGTTTAGGAGGAGCAAAGCCCTTGAAAACAGCTTGAAGGAGTCAAGCAGCGATTCCATATCGGTGCAGGAACCAAGAGCGGAGAGGCTTTCCAGAACCTGATCGGCAGCGGCTAAGACTTTCCTCACGGCCGCATCATCGTCTGCCAGGAGGACCTGAGGGCAGGGGGAGAATCAAGGTCACAGAGCTTCTACATACCAGATCGACTAAACCCTATCCAAAGAGTCTTGAAGGAGTTAGAACTATCTTTACAAGTAGTTCACTGAGAATAATTTAGCATACAAAGTCTCGCACACTAGAACAGGTGGACCCGAAGATGACCGACACATCTCTACTCTCCCCTCAGAAGTCCCCCAGGCCGATGGAAAAGCGCTCGGGCCTCAATCAACTGCGGCTGGAATAGCTATTTCCTGCGACACAGGTTCAGATTTAAGAGGATTACAGAGGAGATCTCCAAACACAATAAATACTGGCTTCCTCTTTTTGGACGCAGTGCAAATTCTTTGTCATTATCAGTCTGTGAAGTTACACCAACAAAATTGATTCAGACGGCTGCGTGGCTCGCATACAGCGGTGAATATTTCTCCGTGACCTCTGCCGGGTTGAAACCAAAAATCCCACTAGAAGAAACCTCAGATTTAGCTGTCGATGATAAATATGGCGGGATTTCGGTGAGTTTGCTTTAACTGTGACAGCACCTCTCCTGCTCCGAACAGACACATCAGACATCATGGTTGTTGACTTTGTTTTACTTTGACAACACCCAGCAGAACGCCTTGCGTCGCTCCCACGAGTTCCTCTCTGTGTGCAGCCACCTCGGGCTGGATGCTGAGCTTCTGGGCGGCGAGCAGCACGTGCTGTCCAGATAAAGTCACCGAGTCCAACAAGGAGGACATCTGCTCCCGTAGAACCTCGTCATCTGTATCGCTGATGTACCTGGCGGTCAAGAGCACGTTTGTCTGTGGCATAACACAAAAGTTCGAAAACAAAATCGCATGGGTGCTGTATTTTCATTTTGCACTGAGGCTTACCGGGAGGCCACTGCAGCCATGTTGTGAGTAGCTTTAGCCACAGCTTGAGCTGCTCCCTCCAGCTGAGTGAAGCGCCTCGGATCTTCTCCGTCGTCACACAGCAGCACGAGGAGGCACAGATGACAGGCGATGGGAGCCACCACCTTCTCCACGGCGACCGTCCGTATTATGCCGTCGTTCACTAGTGACGACATGTTGGGCAGAGCTCCTCCGTGGCCGGGCGGACGGAGAGGAGCTGCGCTCGCTCAAACCGCTTCGTTCGGAGGCAGCGTGGCAGCTGTGTTTACTTTTATTAATAATTCATAGCAGCTCTGTCCACTTCATGGGAGTGTTTCATGGCAACAGGTGTCGGCTGACCAAATACACATTCCCCAAGTAGATAAGTGGACCACATCATCGCGGCTTTACACAAACCAGATAATTTTCTTCACGTTGTATCGTAAGACCTGAAAAATGTGTGTGTCAGTAGCGTTAGAAAAAATAAACTGACCGACAAAGGCCTTCATACTCATTCGTGAGGCGCTTCAGTTGGATTTCACGGCCTTCATAATGATGACTAGAAACTAGAGAAGTTTGTGAAGCCCCTGAAACTCAAATTGTGTCAAGTCTCACTGTGAATGGAGATGATCAGCATCAGGCAAAGGCCTCATCAGACCCAAAGTACTATTTGAGCAAAATCAAGACTCCAAAATTATTGAGTGTATGGATTCTGGGGCACTTATACAGTATACACACAGTCGATTCCCTGCGATGGAATGCAAAGTATTCTAACTAGCTGGAAGTTGCAGCTGGTCTGAATCCCACAAAGCAACTGTGAAGAAGAGATGAAACCAGCAGATGGGAACGCAAATGAAGACATGTGGGGATCAGATTCCGTCACACATGTGATGAGATCACAGATTATCGCAAAAGTCAAAACAATGTGATAGTTCAAGGCCGAGGGTCACAAACAGTATAATCCTTCATTTCTACACAATCTTGAAACGTCTTTGCGCTTCATGGTTGGGGTGGGGGGGATGACTCGTGATTTCCGGCGCCAGGGGGCGCCACAGTCCTCACAAACCGATGCCAGAGCGACAAAAAAGGCAAAAAGCATGGAGGAATTTCACTCCAAAAAATTTATGAACAGATAAATATACAGCTTGATCATGATTTTAAACATCAAACATACAGCACACTATAATGGAAATGACCAGTGACAGTAGTATATTCAAATCAAATTCCCAAATAACAACATGATATTGGTGTGAACAAACAAACAAAAATACAACCATCACAGTAACCGAAAACAAACAACCAAAAAAAAAAAAAAAAAAAAAAAAAAAAAAAAAGTCAAGTGTTGGTTTCTCTGCGTGCACAAGTGGGGTAATTTTTACAGATGCAGAGGGGGAAAAAGATGAGTGAGTGTGTGTGTACAGTATATACTGTGCCAGTGGAATTAATTGGTAATATAAAGTGTATCGGAGAAACAAGGAGATTCATACAGCACGAGAGAGCACAAAAGCAATCATAGTGGGCCATAAAGTGTCTTAATACTGAAACTGGAACATAAAAACACTTCAACATACACATACACGTTCTGTTCTTGGGCATTGCACATTTTTAAATCAGTCCTTCATCTGCCATCGGATACCAATAGAACGTGTTACTGTAACAACTCATATCAATCCTGCTTAGGGGACATTAAAAAGGGGATAAACTATTTAAACAAGCTGAATAAACTCAAAAGCCTCGCGCTCCAGTGATGCCTGATTTCTGCGGCGCTGAAATTCCAAAATGTTACGCCTCGAGATTAGCTTTTCCCATGAGCCCCAAAGAGCCATTTTATGCGTTGGTGATTGAGTGCGGCACATTCTTGCCTATTTTTGGGGCATTGCTCATGGCACGGGCTGCTGGAAATGGCCGCAGGTAGACTCCCATTTTGGGCTTTCATCTGGCTGCGGGGAGGAAACGTCATATTTCAACCTGAAGCGCAAAAACGCTTTCCTAAATGATTCTGTCCGCTTGGGTAGGGTCTGATAAATCACAAATACTTCTTGGTCAGTTATTTCCGATGCTGGACAGAATTTAAGCCGCTGCCTTTGATTGTACCCGCAGAAAATTCACATTACCACCGACAAATCAACACCTCTGGCAAAGGAGCACGCTGTGCGCGGCATGTTGCACTTGCAGAGGCATTCTACGCTGCAAAGATCGCAGATGAAACTGGAATCTGCCATTTGAGCATCTAGATGGTTCATCTACTAGTGCAGGGGTCGGCAACCCCATGCGGCTCTTTAGCGCCGCCCTGGTGGCTCCCTGGAGCATTTTCAAAAACGTGTGACAATGGATAAAAATGGGAAAAATGTACTATTTTTGTTTTAATATGTTTTTTCTGTGAGGAAAAATGTGACACAAAGATTCTTAACGTTTTCCAATGTTGTAAAAATATTAAGAGTAAATATTTGATTCGTTAATAAGGCTTATATAAGGCTTTCAATTTTTTTTTGCGGTTCCAGACAGATTTGTTTTTTACTTTTTTGGTCCAATATGGCTCTTTCAACATATTGGGTTGCCGACCCCTGTACTAGTGAAACCCATCTGTAAAATTACAGTAAAAATCGAAACGTTACTTCTGGAATGATAATTCTGGGACTGTCCCAACTATTAGAAAGTAAATTATACATACAGTATATTTAGCAGATTTGAGGAAAAAAACTGGAACCTGATTGTCAATAGAAAATGTTTCTTCGCTAATTGGCTAGAAACAGCATCCTGAACAAATTCAAAGCGACCGTGGAAACTTTGAGAACGTTCCGTCTCTCCCATAGACTGTCTGCCAGACATTCGTGTGAAAACAAACACACAAACAAAAAAAAAAAACTTTTGTCTGTCACAATTATTGAAGTCGAGGGCGCGCTGATTGTGTCAGAGGGACAAGTCCTCCACGCAGAGAGACGAGCTGTCACTCCCGCCGCCATCTGAGGACGCAGACCGAGTCACTTTTATCCAACATCAGTGCTTTCAGAGAGACAGACTGTGGACACAGTGTGTCTGGAACGGCGTTCAACCCACCCTACCGCTCATTGCCCCCCTGAAGCCCCTTTTTCATACTCTATGGCTTAAACTGTATGTAGAAAAATAAATGTGCTATGTAACGCAGCCCTGAGGGTTTCGTTGTCCACCTCCACTCGTGCCGTCTTCCGCGTCGCCGTGCGGGTATGAGTCTCTATCGACAGCTTGGCGCCATCGCCTGGGAGTTCTCCTCCTTTTGAAAACCGATCAGGACTTCCACACGGCTGTGCCCTCACCTCAGAAGCCTGTTTCCTGGACCCCTCGTGCCCCTCCATGCCGCTGCCGCCACCACCTCTATCTATCTCTCTCCCTCTCTCTCTCTCTCTCTCTCTCTCTCTCTCTCTCTCTCTCTCTCTCTCACCAAAACAAAAAACAATCAAGTCTCCAAAAAATATGGAGGATATTCTTCTCTTCCACATATGGAAGACTGAGGGGCCTGGTCCCGCTTTGGGGGTGACTGCGTTGCGAGACACCCCGCGCAATTGGATCCGTCCCCGATCCAATCATCAATCTCTCGGGCTCCTTCGCGACCCTGCCGCGGCCCTCAGTGGTTCTTTTCCATCCAATCCCAGCTTTCGTCGCTGTCCTTCCGGTTCTTTTCGGCCTCGATGATCTCTCGGTAGCGCCGGCGGAAGAAACCCATCTGTGAAAGAGAGGGAGGGGAGACGCCAGCGGTGGTCAGAGGTCTTAAAAATCGGACACGTCCTGCTTAGGCTTCATTCATTTTAATGCGTGGAGATGGGGAAGAAGGTGCTGTCTACCCTGCATGGACACTGAACTAAACAACGCAAATTCACCTCCACTTCTGTTTGTATTTTTCTGTTTTATCTTCGTTGGGGTTCTTCTGTCATTTCCCTGGGTGTGATTAATAAAGTTTTATCTTATCTGGTCTGGTCTTATCTCATGACTGTGCTGGGTCCAGATCGTGGAAGCCATTCACCGACCAACATCTGGTTGACATCAAAGCTAAAGGTGAGATCATGGCGCCCCCTGCGGTGTTTGGTTAGTCACCACTCATGTGCGAGTCGAATTATTCGATTTATCTACATACCCTTTCTTTGTTCTCTAATGTGGTCCACTTTATGTTCTGTTTCAAGACACTTTTTCTGATTCTGACTCCAACTGTATACTTGTTTAAGCTATAGGACATTTAAATTTGAAAGTATAATATGTCTGCAAAAGTTATCAGATTACAGGTTCATGTCCTTCCGGCTAATGCAACAGAAAGTTCAGTTTTATTCCTCATGTATACAATCTCACCCATCCTTCCATTCATCCAAATCATTTGATGTGTGTGAGACTGTAAACCACTTTACGCTTTCAAATCTAAAAAAATGTAAAAACACTGTTGGCGACATTGAACCTGTCCCCAAAAGGACTATCTCAGTCTTGCCCACAGATAGAGAGAAATGAAACTTTTCCTCGTTCTGAGTTGTTTTTTCTTTGGTCCTCGCTGCAACACGAGGATCTTGATGATATAAAGTTTCATTTCAGGATGTACTGGGGGTTAGCGGGGAGGTGTTGGTCTTATGAGATGCAAAAGTCAGGCTGTGTGTCCAAACAAGTCACACTCCCACGTCAAAGTCACTGGGCCTCCATTCATCTCTCGAGCTTATTGATACAGAGCTGCGCTCTCCTCAGGCATTTCCTGAGAGGAGCAATACAGGACATGTGCGGCTCCTTGTAAGTGGAGGTTTATTTTGGCGAGATGCAAAGACTTGGGGAACAGGGGGTTGGGGGCGAGGAGGGGAAACGTATCCTAGCACCAACATTCCAAGGTTCCGTCGTGGCATTCCCAGTGGAAAATGAAAGAGTGAAAGTGTTTGTACCGACGCAGCCTGTGGACATCAGCATAATTGTCCTTTCCTCCCCACTTTGTGTGCGGTGTAGTGTGAATTATTGTCTAGCCTGCGATTCGTCCTTTGCACAGTTGTCAAAGGCCTGCCCCCCCCATCCGGCCCAAAAAAACAAACCCCAGCCCTCCTCGTCCGCTGCCTCCAGCTGTCTTCACACAACTGGATAATGTGTCGAGCTGCGGCTTTCAGCGCAGACCCTGTCGGCCGTGCATAAACACGTGACAAACTGGCCCGGGGAGGCTTGTTTACGACTGAGGGCTCGGCGCGAAAATGGCTCGTGTTTCGCAGAGGCAGCGGCAGTCGCCGCGTACGCAGAGAAAAGCGGCGACGTAAAGCAGACGCCGCCTTGACGTTCGCGACAGGCCAGTGGTCTGCGCTGCGTCTCGGCAGACGCTCGTGTGCCGTCAGGTGCTTACCTTCCAGAGCAGCACGGCTAACAGCAGGAAGATGAGAATTCCCACCAGCAGGCTGATGGCGATGATCCAGCCCACCACGTAACCTCTGGGCTCCTGGCTGTGCAGGGCTTCGAAGATCAGCTGAAACGCAGGAGAGAGAGTGCGGTCAGTTGGACACGGGACACAACACCTTCAGTGGGGCTGCAACTAGTTGGGACGACGGATCTCGCGTGATCAAAATTTGCATTCATTCAACTGGTAGACTGCTACTGTTGCTTATGTTGCAATACATCCTGGGAGATAATGTCACATCGCTGCTGTGGTCTCCTCCCCATTTGGACATTTGCCTGTTTTCGTTGCGTGCATTGCAATTGATATAAATCCTCCAGTCATTACCTTAGAGCAGTGGTTCTAAACCTTGTTGGAGGCACTGAACCCTTCCAGTTTCATATACGCATTCACCGAACCCTTGTCGCGATGACCAATCGGGGCATGTCATCAGGAATCATATGAGTTGGGCGTGTGTCTTGACCTCTACCGAACCCCTGAGAATGACTCACTGAACCCCTGGGGTTCCATCGAACCAAGGTTAAGAACCAGTGCCTTAAAGTCTTAAAGCCTTTTCAGTGGAGATAGGGGACGAATGGGGACAAGCCAGAATGCAGTGCAAGGTAAATAACAATGGCGACCCACATGTGTCACATATCTATGGAAAAATGTAAAAGCTAGGTAGTCAAGGGTCTTTTCTTCTCTAGCTGAGGTAAATCTTTATCCACCAAACAAAGACTATTGTTCTGATTCCAGGCAGCACTGAAGATAAATTCAGATTTGTTATTTTGATGATGAGGAATGGCGGAAGAGGCAATCTGATAAATTACTGATCTTCCACAAAGCTTCATTTGTTTTGCCCTCTGAAGAGCTCCGAGGGCCATAGAGTATGATTTCTACTGATTTCATACTCATCCACAATTTCTTCGTTCTTTCCAAAAACAGCTGCAAATGGAATATCAAAGAACATTCACTGTGTTCCCTGGATGAATCACTTCAGGAACCTATCACCCCAGAAGGAGTGTGCAAAATCTCCCCTGCAGTGATGAGGAAAGGCCCATCAACATAATCTAGGTCATTAAAAAAAGATCACATTCATCCAATGTGAGCCTGGATGTTGAGTCTGTCTCAGAACCTCTGCAGACAGGCTTAAGGAAATTTCAAAACGGAAATACCGATTTGTTTGCATCAAGAATTCCACAGAATTTTGTTTAGGTGAGACAGTTTTCTCAAAACAAAGTCATCCAGCGCAGGTAGAAAAACAAAACCAGAGTCGTGTTCAGAATCAAGATCAAGTAAAGCGAAGAGCACACACAGTTCTGAGGTCATGACCATGCAAATTTTTCCACCTTGACATTTGAGAACACCAAGGAGAAGACAGGGTGCGGCCATGACCTTTGGTCCAAACGCGGTGAGGCAAACACATCAGAGATCATAAATATCGAAACCTTTTCGGACCTTGAAAAATCGAAGCAACCCGTTTTCTTATACAACAACCAGTAAAAAAAAACATCTACGAATCAGAATTCCTCTGTACTGTGGCTGGCCTGTTTGAAACATTTTTCCTTTACATTCCTGCAATCAGAACTTCAATCTGGAGGAGGGACCGAGCTTTGGCCCCGGTCCAACGCGAAGCTGGGCAAGTGAAAGGTCAGCGCACAAATCAGGCCTAACAAGCACCGTTTGGAGGTTTTGCTTGTGGTTTTACAAGGCATCAGCGTGGTCCCTCCTCTTGCTCAGAGCGACGACGGACGCTGGGAAACTGTTACTGTGCATTCGTGCATTTTTGTCAAACGTCTGGAGCGGGAGAGCAGCGCTGATTTAAAGACGGTCAGCACAGTTCAGAGCACTGCATCATCTGCTCCCCTCTTAAACTGGCAGCTACACGACTTGGGGCTGATGCTTTGCAGCTGAGCGAGGAGGCAGAATATGAGAGGAGCTTGTCCTGTATGGGAAGGGTTGGCAACTTGGCCAAAATAAGGAAAAACTAGAGTCGGGCCATTTCAAGCCGTTTCCCACGACATGGGTGAACCTGCCGGCTAATCTGTCCCTGACACTGCAGCCAAAGAGACACATGCAACCCTCTGTAGGCCTTTTGATGCGAACACTGTATTTATTGTCACGACCAAATTCCTCTCCAGTGTCAGCGTCTCCATCTTAATTGGACTTTTAAATATTTAGCCTGGCTTTACGCGGAGCAAAGCTCACTCTGGTTCCGGCTGCTTGCGCTCAACACAAACTCATCAGCGTTGCGGCCATCCCTTAATCCACGATGATGATGAATGTGGAACTGGGGGAAAACTTCCTTTGAAATCCCGGGATTGTTCCACCCGTGTATTTTTCCAGCAAATGAGTTCTAGTCGCTTCCAAATTAGAGTGGTTGAAGTTGGGTGAATAATCTCCGAACGACGCTTCGAGGGTTTCCGACATTCCGACGGTGAAACATCGTCCCGCCCTGCCACGCCCGTCCAACAAAACAAGGCACGGTACGCCAACTGCCGTTCAACACTGGAGCACAAACGCCAACTGAACATTAATCTCTCTGTTGAATACTTTCCCACATTAACACCTCCCCCAACCTCCAACCCCTGGAATCTCGGCGTTGTTCTGCATGCCAAGGCGATGGCGTCTTACGGCGGGGATGAAAGCTCGGCTGGTCTGTGCTCTCTGACTCTTGCTCACATATTTTACGGGAACCATTAATTCAGTCAAAGTATTTACTGGTCTGCTATTCTTAAACAAGTTTGTTTACATACCACCAGCGATTACAAGCGATGTTTGTCATGTGCCTGAAAGCTACTCCGCTCTTGCTGAGTGACACAATCGCCCTCAGCAATGTGTCCTCCAGACAGCGAGGGACGGGACCGGGGTGCCGAGTGGATGGCTCGGAACGGACGTCTGCAGCTGGTCTGAATTTTCCGAACACCTCTGGAACTCGGGGTCAGTGGATGAAGCGGCAGGCCACAGACCGGCCCGACAGACTAATCACCAGAGAGCCTCGCCATGGTGCTCAGTGTAATCATCGCACGTGATCTGATGGTCCATTCAATCACTCAGCGGCTAATAACAGGAGGGAGACGGGGCCGTCTCAGAGGAGAGCCTGTCCTTGGGCACAGCTGAGGACCCCAAAAACAGCCCAAAGCCGCCGATTACCCGCAGTCCCCCAGCTGTTCTCGGCAGGCTTATATCCCCTGATACACAATGACGCACGTAAACTGGGCCTGCAGAATGTGTGACCGCAGAACCAGAACCTGCTTTGTTCCACTACGTGCGTCCAGTTCAGCACGCGCCGGATATTCTTACACATATATTTAGCTTTAGCTGCCCGCTCTTCCTGCCGTGGTGCCAAACGCTGAGGTATGAACGGCTACCTGCTCCATTCTCTGACCTTTGACCTCCTAGTTTGGGCTTGCCAATGTGAAAGTGTGTCATGGCTATTGTGACTACATGTGCAGAGCAATGCAGGAAACACTCAATAAAAGATAAAATGCCGAGCAGTGCCACCGTTGTTGCAGTTACGGTGATACCTCAGGATACGAAATTAATTCGTCCCGGAGTAGCTTTCGGATAATGATTCTTTTGTATTTTGGTTCATGTTTTATATGTAAATTAGCTAATTCGTGCCAAGCCCTCAGAAAAAAACACTTTAAATCTAATAATAACGATAAAACTACAATGATATATGGTCGAATAAACCTTAACACCTGTAAATATGGAAATATGGAAAACTAAATCACCACCTGTCAACACCTGTAAGTGAAGTGGATATTAGCGTGTCAAGACGAACTGGCCGAAAGATGCCGGCAAGTACACAGTGCGAGAGATGCGGACCAATAGCAGAGCAGGATCTTATGGCGGCGACTCGCATCACAAGAGATAACCAATGGGAGAGCAGGATCTTGTGCCGCGTTCGAGGCTACTCGTAACTGGTAACTTCTGAGTGTGGGATTCACGAGTCACGACTTCAAACCGCTCCAGACACCACTGTCTGCAGTTGGTTCATCATTTTTGAGTACAGAAAAATACACTGCGTGACGTCGAACGCGGGAGTACTTGAGTACAATTGAGTTCAAAGTCGTTAGTTCACGGGTTTGGCTGTAGCCCGCTCATTTTTTACAGGAAAATTACGAATGACGAGTAGCCTTGAATGCGGCATCATGGAGTATACAGTTGAACACAAGTGCAGCGGCGTGCTAATTTAAAAATTTTTGCTGACTGCGATCTCTTTTTGTTTCGCGTCGTGAGTCATTTCTCATATTAT
>OMPJ01010172.1:0-15118 GCA_900312935.1 Carapus acus
TATAATAATAATAATAATAATATATAATATAATATTATATATATATATATATATATATATATATAAATATATATATATTTATATATATAAATATATATATATATATATATATAATATAATATGATATGATATGATATATATATATATATATATATATATATTATATTATACGCCGACTCTTGAGTATTCATCAAGAGGGCTTACATCAATTCTATGATGTGGTTGATTTAATAAGCTGGTTTGATCAGAGCTGCAAAACTGTTTTTCCCACTAATATAGAAAATATAAATATAATATACTGTATGTTCCACATGATTTGTGTTTGTATGAGACGATCCTTAGGCAGAATGACAACATCGCAAATATGAAACGAGCTGGTGAAAATGTGGGAATCATTCCATCAGGGGTTGATTCCTTTTAATTTTTCAAAACAAATGCGTAGCAAAAATGCAACAACAGCATCTGATACTTGCCCTGAGAAACTGATATTTTCTCTATATTTTATCATTGAGCTCTGAGTATAACAAATCAGGTTGTCCTGCTACTATTTCTCCTGTTCAGCTCAATATGATCAGGAGTGGCGCATTATGGGATTTCCAGCATGAGCGTTGTGGGTGTCCTCAGATGGACAGTTTGTTTGTTAACATATGCCGTGACTCTCAGCTGCTCTCGTCTCTTTGCGCAGATGTCGTCTCTTCATCTATTATCTGGTGATCCTGTCGGAGAACGCCGCCCTCAGTGCTCTGTGGTATCTCTACCGCTCTCCTCACGCCACCGACGCCTTCGCCGTTCCGGCGCTCTGCGTTATTTTCAGCAGTTTCCTGACCGGTGTGGTCTTCATGCTCATGTACTACGCCTTTTTCCACCCCAACGGCCCACGCTTTGGACACTCTCCCAGCGGCCAGCGCCTGGACCTCGACCCCACATCTCAGTTCTCCCCGTTACCATCCGAGGGTGCCACTAACTCGCTGCGGTCCAACCGCGGCACCACAGCAACAATGGAGCGTGACGCCGGGAAGTTTTCCGAGCCGGGGGGATGCATGCCGGTGTTTCAGGTTCGACCCACCGTGCCGTCCACGCCGTCCTCTCGCGCCCCGCGCATCGACGAAACTGTCATCAAGATCGACCTCTGGCGGAATCGCTATCCGGCCTGGGAGCGGCACGTCTTGGACCGCAGTATACGGAAAGCGATCCTGGCCGTGGGCTGCTCGCTCACGCCTCCTCGGCTGCAGTACAAAGACGACGCCCTGGTGCACGAGAGGCTGGAGTACGAGACCACCTTATAGTTCCTCTGGGCTCTCAAACCTTCACTGTTGTGAGAGAAAAGATGCCGAGTGGGTGCTGCTGTGATGGGAATATTGTTGTTGTGATGTAGACGGCGACAGGGATTGTGGCAATAAGCATTTGTTACCATCCATCATGGCTCATCAGTGACACTTACACACACTCTCACACACTCACATCATCAGAATAGTGCAATGAGATTAACAACCCAAAGGCAGGGCTGCTGCCCCGAGCTGAGGGGGCCTCATCTTCTCTTCCACATCTACTCAGACGGACCTAAGTATGACAAAACTATACATAACACACATACACATATACATACATATGTATGCATATGTACACACACATATAATCACACATACATACGATATCTATACATATACACATACAGTACATACATACAATTTATATGTGTGTGTGTCTACATACGCACACATATATACAGATATATGTACATATATAGACACACACACATGTACGTGTATATGTATAGATATTGTATATCTGTGTGTGTTTGTGTGTGATATATGTGTGTGTGTGTGATATATGTGTGTGTGTGTGACTGTGGATGTGTATGTTTACACACACATATATGTATATACAGTATATATACATACACAAACATGTATGTATGTATGTATGTATGTATGTATGTATGTATGTATGTATGTACTGTATATGTATACACACATACAGTATATACATTTAGTATAACATACACACAGATATATAAATATGTGTGTGTATATGCACAGGCACACAGTATATATACAGTACATACACATATACATATACACACACACATATATACATGTTAACATATAAAACATACACACTGTGTGTGTGTGTGTGTACATACATACATGCATACATACATACATACATACATAAACATATACACACACTCCACTTTCCAAATACACACACACATACATAACCACACTTGTTCACTTTGTGCCAATAGCAACCCTGTTTTTGGGGCTGTTTATCTCCTATTAGCTGGAGATTACTAACAGGTTCTAACTGGCCAACTGTGTCTCTTGAATTCAACGATGCGTTAAAAGGAAAGTGAACGACACCGTGGGAACAACTAAGGTAGCAAGCAAACACAGCTGTGCTGTTTGTAAATAAGAGAGGTGCTGAATGATGAACCCACACAGGGAAAGGAGGAGGAAATCTGGATTGACACAACATGTTTACCGTGTTTATCAAATTGAAACAACATTCACAAAAAAATCTATCTTCCTGGCAGCTCTGTTCAGCCTCACGCACAAGGGTCATACCGACCCGGATGTTTTCATGTTGTTCAAGAGAGTTTGAACCGAGGTATCAACTTAGGTAAAATGCTTGGTGTACATTGCTGACGGAGGGGGAATTACACCTGATGAAGGCTCATTCCCTTTTATACATCCTACATCTTTGTGGTTTCATATGTTTCCCAGCTTTTGATTATGTTTTCTTACCATTTCTGTTTTCTTGTTACAATCAAGCAACCACTTGAAATGAGATGAAAACAACATGGTAGACAGAGACAGAGCCCTGAACTAGAGACGAGATGAGAGCCCACGAGAGAAAGCAGCGTCAAAGCCAAACTAGCACCAGGATGTACAGCACTCTGACACAGCACAGAGGATTTTTTACTGTCTAGATGAGGGTATTGAAGTCAGTGTAACTGTATGTTTGTATGTGTTGACAAAAAATCATGTGAGCGTGTGTGTGTGTGTGTGAGAGAGAATAGCGTAAGTTTCTAAGGTTGATGTTCTACTCTAACCTACTGTATACTACTCTTCAACTCTTGGGAAAAATGTGGGTATTTCCGCATTTGCTAACCTGAAGCATTTCATATGTCGAGTCTCTTTGTGACATAAAACACAAACTTGTGAAGAAGAGATGGTTGCTCATAAGGTTGTGGACACAAAGTAAGGATCCATAGAGGCACATGCAATATTGTGACTTAATGAGAGACAGCAGCATGAAAGCACACTAAGCAGTCCACCGACTAATAGATGAGGCCTTGTCACTCTGCTGATCCAAACCTCTTTGTACCTCATATCCATTCTGGTCTCAGTCAATTGTTCTTTGTTTGTCTCGCCCAGAATCACACACCTGCTACAAGTGGCACAACTGAGGACAATCAAAGTGACTCGAGAACACGTGCATCTTCAGGCTCAATGTAAAAGACACAGTATCCTTAACACGTCCAGGAAATAGATTGTGTAGTAATGATGCACAAATGCTTCGTCTCTAAACGTTTTGGTCTCTGTGGGATAGTTGTCGGTCCAGCCTGCTGGGATCCAGGAGAATGCATAAAGAGGTTTGTTGTGTCTTCATTTGAGTGTTTCTTTTTGTTTACAAATAATGACCACTGTTCTCAGTCCTTGTCCTCAGACCATATGAAAAAGGTCTATGTTACCCCCACAAGAACAGCAACCCTCAAAGAATTCTGGTGGCATTTTAAAGCCAATAATAAGCCCCAAACGTCATGCAACCCCAACATAGTGAGTTGTTCACTGTGGTGTACAAGTGTACGTCTTGGTTGCTCCAAAAATCGATAAATCATTTGTGATTACTGCAGGATGGGACTAGACTGCTTGAGTACAACCAAGTGGAGGGTGGAAATTGATCTTTCATTGAATCAAAGATTTGAACTATTCCCTCACGTGCTGGTGAGCATCCTCATACATTTGTGACAGCGTCTTTGACTCTGGGCTTCACAAACAAAAGCTGATTGATTGATTGATACTTACCATGCAGGTATTAGTTTTCCACTGTGTTCGCCACAACACAAGTAAAGTAATGCAGCAACAACACCCGTCAAGGTTTTGTGATAAAGTACACTGCAACAAAATATCAGGTTTGGTCAGATCCTGTACGGTGAATGCGTTCTGTTCCTCAGTTGGACTCGTGGATTACATTGAAATGTGGTGTTTCTAATCATTAAGATATTGTATAGAAAAATATTGCCCAGTGCTGCAAGGTGTGAATAGGACAAACAAAATGGTAAGCAGCGAGGATGTTTAGAAATATTATCAGAAATGAGGGATCACCAATAGTAAATTCACAACATGGAGCTGTATATAAATGTATGCAAAGTGTACATGTTTAAGAAAAAAGAAAAAGAACATTCCTCTCTTTTTGAAATCTAACTGTGAAGGGTGTATATACAGGATGGACGCCATCACGATGGTTGTAATTATAATGCTGTGCAACAGAGAAATAAAGGTATTTGTGGTATATGTGGTGTATGTAATAGGACGAGTCAAAGAAAACAACAAAAAACTTAAGTCTTTTAAGTTGGTTGCATTGTGTGATGAATGTCTTAAGTGCTAAAAATACGTTGAATAGGCAAAGTTTTATTGTAAAAATAAATCAAGAGTGATCAACAATACATTTTTGTACATATGGACTTTTTGTACATTTTTTTTATCTAAAACAACACAAACTACCAAAATTAATGTAATAAAGTACACTGTGGACATTACTGGTGTATTTACTCTTCCTGTCCGGGGTTTAGGAGGCAAGGAAAATATCAAACCAAAGGGATATTGCACTGTCCAAAAGTCACGTTCTACAAACTGTGTGCATAGTTTAAGTTTGGTCATATCAACCATTACAAAATCATTTCTGGTTTGAAAATATGGAATGACCATAATACTGGTCATAACAATTGTGCAAGAGAAGTATTGTGTTCATAGATGTCAGGCATCTTAAATGATACCATGATGTCATGAAGCCATTTATCACTCCTATAAAATCAATATGCTATTTCATTTATTACTAGATTAAATCCATGAAAATATTTGCACATTGCGTGACTCATCTGAATAATTGGCCTGTCGATGAAGATTAAAGTGTGCAGTGGAAAGTTTCTACGCCAGGTCGTGCACTACACTGCCCCTACTGTTGAGGAGTAGAGGAAGAACATCCTGGTGTTCAAACAGGTGTGCAGCATCACCAGCTTCTTCTTGGCCACAGGTGAGAGAGTTGACAGCCCTGATAACAGCCTGCGAGCAATGTTGGTTATCAAAAGTTACAAAAGAGACACAATCCACGGTGTTCCTACAATCCGACTGTTGTTGTTAAGAGGAATATGGGCATGTTTAGGTTTTTTTTGGAAAGCCAAGGCTTTGATCCTGCTTTACCCCTGGATGGTGATAATGAACTACAGCCCAGTAGAGATGGACCACAGCAGAGAACTCATTTGTATAGAGAGGACTACAGTTTGAATGGTCCTCCTAACCCAGCAACCACTGCTCCATACAGGCCTGGTAGGAACTGAGTGAATTTTGAACTCTAAACTTGAACTTTGAACTTGAATGTACAGATTGGCAAAGGAGGATTTGAGTTTGTTTCCAAACCCAGGTTGGATTTTCTGACTCTCTAAGAAACGTTAAGAAGTTATTTGTGTTTTGCATATTGTATCATTTTCCTGTAACATTTACTGTTGTGTAATTAGAAGGAAGTTTAAAAGTAAAGCAATTGTGCAGTGGTTCACTCTGTTCAAACCATGTCTGGCTCCATAGTCGATCCTTAAATCCTCCGATCACTGGCCTATTCCCATCCTACTGTTATATTGACATTGTGACCAAGTCATCTAGGTTCCATGTGCCATCAACAATTGGCCACCACATTCTCACAAGTAGGAAGTTGACTGAAAAGCTGGAATCAGTCTCTTAATTACAACGCGTTAGAAATTTAAATGGGATTGTTGTGTGAAGAGTGAAACTCCTGGAAGAGTGCATAATGTTTGGAATCCTATTATGTCTGCCATTATGAATGGTGTCCTCCTCTCTGATACAGTATTTCTGACAGACAGACTCCATCAGAGTCCAGCTCCTCACCCACAATGTCACCAAACTTCACAAATAAAATAAAACATCTTTATTGTCATCGTACATCATGCAGTGAAAGTCTAGGGGAAAGGTCCTCCAGTAAATAAGACGAGCAAAATATTAATACTTTTACTGCAACCATGACAATGTACAACAACTACAGTATGTACAAGGAAAACAGTACAACTTTACTGCATACAGAAGGTGCAGTGTCACACAAAGAAGTGTCCAAAAAGAATCAAACTATTGCACCATCCCTCACCATGTTGGTTTCTGTGGCTGATCCAGCATACAGCATCAGAGGAAGGCCTCCACTCAGGCCACAACTCTTGGTGCTGAGCTTAAGTCGGCATCTCTGAGAATAAATAAGAAGGGTCGGGGGACGCTGGTTCCCCACAGGACCTCTGTGTTTTCAGTCTGCTAGGTAGTTGGTCAATAATAGACATGTGCGTGCCTTCGCAATTGGAATCCTAGATTCGAATTCGGACCTGAAAGTTTCACTGGCGGCATCCAGATGAGGCTTGACCATTGGCTGGATTTGTGATTTCACTAAACTGGGTAGTGCAGGTTTTGAGTGCCAAAGGCTGGACTTTGTGAGGGGAGAGTGAAAGGGGGTTGGAAAGGTTGGAGATGGTGTCCCTGTCGAAAGTATCGTACAATGCACTGTCCCTTACAAATTCAGGATTCAGATTCTGGATTCAGAATTCATATGGTCCACAATATGCATCCGACCGTCATCAACTTAATGTTTATCCAACCTGATATCACAGGAAAACATTTTCCCCCAAACAAAAATGCAACAACACAATAAGAATACAGGGACAACGAAGACAATGTTTTGTTGGACATAGAGGCTACTACACTGTATAGTGTGGGCATGGCGTGTCTCTTGTTAATTTTGATGAAATTAACAAGTAATTCATCAGAATCAAGTAATTTTAATGAACTTCGCAAGAGCTGCTCATAAGTATACATGACAATATGAAAGACCCTGTGCTTTGGTTTGCTTTGGTTGCCTCTACTTTGAACATACTCTGACATTGGAGTCCATTGCGTCAGGTTATAGTTTCTGATACTGGAGCCAAAGCCACTAATATCCTTGTGATCGTGGTTAAAAGGACATATAAGTATCTCGCAAATTAGTGCTCAACGTCAAAGTCAACAATAAGCAGAATATCTCACTGTTGCTATGTACATAATTATCTTGTTTGCACACATCATGAATGTTTGCTGCTTTGTTGGGAGAGATATTTGTCATAAAACCTGTTCAACAGGACAGATAGCGTAAGAGATGATGTTTTGGGACAAACATTTATGAAATCACAGTCCAATCCATACTTTATGGAGCAGAACCAAAAATATTATCATGTCTGCACACATTGATTTAAGGATGGGCAGAACCCCTGGAATATCTATTCATATCAAAAATAAACACACAATACAATAAAGTGTTTGGTGCTGTATTTCATCGCAGGTATCAAATAACTGATTAAGTGTATGTTGTACAGATATAAACAATCCTTCAATGAATTACCTCTTACTTTAGTTTTCAGAGACATACACAGCAGTTTGACCTTTATAAAAATCTGTCTTTGAAATGACATTTCCCTGTTAGGCATAATTTCAAGCAATGGACATTGTAAGATGTTATGAGTGTGCCTGGTCTAAGGGTGGCAAAACTGAACCACACCACAGAAGCACACATACAATGTACAATACGTCATATATATGTGCATCACTCATAAATGTTCTGAGACAGAGAATCAATAACTTAAGACAGCCAATGGCACATTTAAACTGAGGGACATTTTGGTCACAGTCCAGTTGATCTGTCGGTGTGGAGGCACCATAACTAACGCTGTCTCCTCTATGAGCCTTTGTGTTTGGTGTGGAGCCGCTCCAGCAATGCACGTAAGATGCTCCCTGGGATCTGCTGGTGTTGGTCAATCAGTGACTGGACCGCCTGCTGAACCTGCACACCAGAGAAAACACCAACTGTGAGAGATATTCCTCCTTTGTCTGATTAACCAATGTTTCATGTGCTCAGCATTCTGGTGGGGACATGAAATATTAAATGTATTTGTTGATGATAGATAATGATAACTATTAGACATTTTTCTGAATAGCAAAAATGTGCTGCAGATTTATTGTCCCATTAGGAGGCATCAGCATTCCCCTTAATTGCTCATGAACCCAAAAATTACCCATATTTTAAAGAAGAAATATTTATTGAATTCAGGGGCATACATTTGTATGTGTAGTATGGCACAAAACAGATATTGTCACTGCTGGTTCAGGGACCATTGATATTTGCACTTGTCTGTGCCTGTTATCAAGTCCCCCATCAAATGAAGGAACATGGCAAAAACTTGAGCATAAACTTCCATACTGACTTTTCAGAGGCCATGACACCTCAGGCTCAAATATATGAGAGCTCAGATTTGACACAGTTGGCTGATTTGGGACAAAAAAAGCTTGAAACTCTTCAACTACAATCAAGAAGTATGGCTACGACATCTAAGTACATTGTCTCCTCGTTGTTCCTGCAACAAAACTTGGTTGTAATTACTATAAAATGTGTTCAGTGTTAAGCTTACTTTGTTGGCCAGCTCTGCAGCACTTATGTTGGGATCGTATGGAATAGGATCACCCAGGAAAGTGCGAAACTTCACAGGGAATCCTCCATAAACCGGAACAAAAGGAATGCGAAATCTGTTGTACATCCAGGTGAAAAATTCTGCAAAGAAGAGAAGACAGAAAGATACAAAAATTAGGTTTTTGTATTATGAGTATTCTGTTGATTCTCATTTATTGTGTTTTCATTCTCTCTTTATCATTCTTTATTGTGCTTCAAACTTGATAAAAACATGAAGGAGACAAACTTTTGTCTCTGCACAGTGCAATTAAGAACAAAATTACAATAAATAATTAAATATCAACTAAATAATTAAAATAGACCTAGCTAGTGAATAATTGATAGAGACGCTAATAAATAGTTAAAAGAAGGCATAAGTTAACAACAAGCAACATAGAACAACATCAGAAGCACGGACTTCACCCACTTCAGTCTTGTGGTGTCTAAAGAAAGTTTGCTTCTCCTGGACACGAGGTTTTGCTCGCAAAAAGCACACACTCAGTTGCGTTTTCCACGAAGTGGGTGTAGTGTTTTGGTCTGTTCTCCTAACTTCTCCTATCTCTTAGGTCTTCCTCACATTGAAGCAGAGGTTGTGTGTAATTGTGGTTGACTTTTTTTTATTTAAAAATCTCAGTACATAGTGTAGACCAAAAACCCATCTGTGCTTTGTAAATTACTTTGAGAAATAGGTTCACCTTTGTGACACCAAAAAATTATATTTTTTGTCTTCATACCTAAAACTACAGAAATGAGGAGAATACTTATCTTCAATTTCATTTTTAGAAATTGTAGCCACTTCTCTGGAAATGGATTTTTTGATAAGCCATGTCACCAGTGCATATTTGGAAAATCTGATCTATGTTGTGCGGACATTGTATTGTACACTTACTGAGTGTTCCAAGAGATCTGAAGCCTTCCCGCACATTTTGAGTAAACATTGGAATTATTGGCTAAAAGAGACATGAGGCAGAGGATGAAACAGAGAAATTACAAATCACAGTATTTTAAGGTCAAATTGAGACACTGTAAAAACAACACTAAGGAAAAGGGTGGCTGGACTCTTTTGCTGTAGAGGTCAGACAATGAAAACAATGGACTCTTTCTTTGCAGCCACCGTTGTACTTCTGGAAATACCGTAAGCCTGACAACCCAGTGAGGTACATTAAGAATTTCTGTGGAAGAGGCACATGGACCATTTCCAAAAACGCCCTACAAGCTGGATGATGAGGGATCCCTGGCTATTGAGGGCCAGGTGTTCTTGCGTATCTCTTAAATATTGTGTGAAGTTTTGGAAAAGTACATGAGATTCTGCACACTGGGCTTTCCTACTTACTAAGAGGGCACCAGGAGGCCAAATAAAGACCAAAGGAAGAAACTATATCTCCACACCTGCCTGGTCATACAATGATATGCATGTATATCTAGAAGACGGGCCATTTGGCATCCTCAACCTCTCCTTGAACTGCTTCAGCCACAAGTAAGCCTAGAATAACTTCTAATGATGGATGATGGATGGACCACTATTGCATACTATTTCAGAGTGATTAAGTAGTTGTGGTGTCCGTCAAATGCACTCTTGTGGCAGTTTTGTAATTTGAACATGTGTGAGAGGATATACTCATCCACATTCACCTGCACTGAAGCAGCAAAAATGATTTGAGGTACATGGCATAATCAATCTGAAAAATATTACTGCTTAGTTTTCGAACAGTCCTGAATAAGGATTGTGTTATTTAACTGAATCAGTCAGGTCAAGATATGACATTGTGTTAATAATGACCAAAGTAATTGGATAGCGCATAACAATGGAACAATCGATAACACACCACTTGAGAGTCGATGGCAACCTGGGCAAAGCCTCTGCGTTTCCCCCAGATGAGCGGGTAGGTCTCATCACTGAACAGAGCCTCCCGCACTCCACCAGGGGAGATCCCCAACAGATGACCGTTCTTCAGTGCCCGCACACACTCTTCCTGTGGACCATGGATGACACTGAAGACCTCTAGCAGCAATTTAAATCCTGTTTCAATGGGACAAGGGCAGAGAGGGAAGATTTGTTGAAAAGGATTGAGTAACATTAACCGCAAATGCTCTATGAATTGATTCCAGACAGTGCTCAGTGAAAACGATCTAAAATGCTTTAAAATGGCAACCAAAATCATACAGGGATTTTGGAGTAGCAAGAGCAGCAAAAACTCCACCAATAATCAGCTCCACAGACATCAAAGTGGGCGCAGTGACCTGTAAGTAATACAACAATTGGAGGACGCCTGTGTGAAGCCAAACTGTAAGCAAGAAGGTCCCTCAAAGTTCCATTGTTGCAAAAAAACACACTGTGTGAGGGAACAAGCTGACTGACAAAGAATTGGGGAATGTCGAACGGAATGGGACTCCACAGGCTATGCTACAAAATTTTAGTTCAGTGACTCATAGGAGGGATATTCATTCGAGCATTTTTCAGTCTGTGCAGTAAATGTTTGAGTTTTGAAAGACAAATGCACACTGCAGGTTTTTTTTTTGATGGCCAAATATTCATTTTCTTCCCTCTATGTATGTATGTATGATATTATGATAGTATGATAAAATTGCGACATATTTCAACATGATGGAATTGAATGTGCAGTATTCCAAACGTTTCGATGAGGGTGGAAATAAAAGCTGGCTGGGGATTTTGAGCTTTACCTTCTAAAACATAGTGCTATTACTGAATTTTTAACACAACGATTATAATACTGTTATATTATAAAAATCATGTTGTTGGGTTGTTCTATCTATGTTTCTGTGTGTACACATGTAAATGTGTGCTAAAAACCTGGGATCTTGAAGAGGAAGTGGTCAGCCACAGAATGACATGTTCTTCCCTTCTGGATAATAACATTTGCAAGGAAGTAGTAGTAGTCAATGGGAATTGCCCCATGATAGTATACTATCAGTGCTGGTCCTTCGCTTGGGATCTTATCCAGTCCATGAATTTCATAGCCTACAAGACAACAGACATGAAAATTTTCAATACACACACAAAAACAAATCAATGTTAAACAGAATATCATTGATTCATAATACAGCACAGTCAGCACAAATACATATATCACTGTATTGCAGTGGAGTGATTTGTCTTATCAAAATAGGAGTCTTCCATTTAAAAAGATAGAACTCAGATATAGACATATGAATCAAAGGAAACAAGTTTTCAGCACAAATCGAAAGTGGCAACCAAGATGCATTTCAAACTACAAATTTCTCAAATAAATGTACAGTACATTTAGCTGAGCAGCTGCACAAAACATCTGTGAAGCTGCATTAATGTAAATAAGTAATATCAACATGAGCGTAAATTTTCTTCATATTTTATTAGTACCATAACAACTGAACAACTAACCATGCCATATAGCTCCATGTCCATCCCAGAGGGTAGCAAGAGTATGTCTTGCTCCATCCCACAGGTTGTTGCAGTATGCCTCCCTAAGCTGATTTTTTCTCTGTCAAAGGAGGCAATTCAGGCATTTCAGAAAAGAAAACGTCATGACAGACGCTGAGCACACCACCAGAGACCACAGGATTTGGGGTACAATGGAGTGTTACTCACACTGCTATTTTATGTAATTACCCCATGCGGAACATCTTACCACAGGAAATTTTGACAATGGCAGTGATAGCTATGCACTATGCACGCATTATAATATACCACATCCATGTACCTTTGTAGACTACATGAGATTTAACAAGAAGGTTCACATACCTTGTAGACGTGGAGGAAGAGTATAGATAGGTAAAGGAGAATGACAATGAGAAAGGGCAAGATGAAGACAATGGCGAGAGGAGTGAAGACCCATAGTAGATATTCCAAAACACTAAAATAATCCTCCAGCCTCCCAAGGCCAGCCCAGTCCTCCAACGATTGAAACACACACACCTGTAGAGCAAGGACATCATTGCAAAAATTTTCACAAGAATCTCTCTCTCTCCATTGCTCCCTCCCATAAATATCTATTGTACATGATCTTTTTTTTTTTTTACTGTGATGTAGGTAGGTAGGTAAGTACTTTATTGATATTGAGAAGATTTAATTCTTTTGTATAATGTAATAGGCAACCCTTTGGGAATCTAATCATAGCTCGTGAAGATAATTCCTTATCTTCAATTTTTGATGGATTTTAGGGATTCATAAACACAGCTACAATTTCATGCTGATAACATTGTCCGATTTTAGTGACATACCAGAAAAGAAAATGTGTCTTCAGCTTCTGTGATGCAACTTCGATTCCACCCCTGTGACATATTGCTCACAGTCAGCAAGCTGAGGTGAGTAAGTCTACCGCATGTGGAGGGCTGTAAATGGACAATGCTGATGGATGAATCTGAAGGAAGAGACCACAGATTTTCAATTTGTGTGAATGTTCTATTCCATGAATAAGTGACCAGGTATAACCAGAAAACACAAAGTAAATGACATTTTCTAAAGGTCTAACGAATTCAACATGTTTTTTGTTTTCCCATCAAATAGCATATACTATATATACTTGTAGTTGACCTCTCCTCGGCAATTCAGCATCTATCGACCAAAAATCTTGTTCAGGGCAGTCTTTGCTGCCTTGGAAAAACTGTTAAACACCTGCAGCCTACGGTTTTGATTCTTACTGTGTTACTAATGTTACTGCCGCTATTGCTGGTGCTGCTATTGCTGTCAGGTGGAGCTGCTGAACGAATTTTCAGTGATGTTGGAAACAATATTACAGTGACAATAAAGGGTTCTATTCTGCGACTGTGGACCAGCGATGCCCGTTACTGTATTAGAATTATGACCTATAGCAACGGGAGGCATCTAAATTTTTCAAAATGATCTATCGTTATGTCAGATTGAATTGGTTCTGTAGCCCTATGCAAAATATGCGGTGAAACATCACTAGCAAAATGATAACGACTTACAACAGTGGGTCATATTCAATAGCCATAATAGTGTAACAAGCACGACATGCACGCACTTTATAAATACGATGTATACGTCAAAATTGAAAATTAATTTCATTCGTGTTAATCTTTCAAGACTTGCCGATAGTGAAATCAAAACATCAGCGAAGCAAAGTAACTTCCGACGTTTGACAACAAATTCCCTATATTCGAGCTCGCCCTGCAATGCCATGCTACGAAACAAGGAGAGGTTACCTTGGTCCGTTACTCTGCAAAGAGACATAAACTAAAAATATATATTTGTTTTCGTGTCTTGTAAAGCCACTGCATCAAAACACAAGAGTCCCCTTGTTGTGGCACCGACGCCGGAACCAATTTGATGTGACACTGCTAAGTGTTACAGTCAATATTGCCCCCCCGATCAATAAATTGGAAGCGTTGTTCCACCTGCGACGATTTGCGTCTTTCAAGACGTCCGCGTAATCAAAGAGCGGCAATAATATTTCTATTTTAACATTTACACAATAACACAACCTCAGTCAGAGCGTTGTGAGTTAACAGAACGGCTCGACGTTGAATTAGTGTCGCGCTTTCTCACCTGTATCATGGTGGGGAGAGCGGAAATGTCGACATATTTAACCTACATTCAAGTAAATGAGTAAAAACCCGCGTGTGTGTAAGAAGACATCAAGAACGAGGGACAGGGTGATGAGACAAGGTGGAACTAGCAAGCAGACAGAGGGACTGCCTGGCTAACGTCTTATCCCCTGTCCACAATGATGATGCTAGATAAAGGCACAATAAGAGTGGTCGCGGATATTTTATTCAATAGGAGGGACTGTCCTGACGAGGAGGGCATCCTTTGCCGCTGCTCCAAAGCATTCGTATGGTGAGTTTGTTCACTGTTGTGTGAAAAGTCGATGTGTGGCCAGATATTCGTGATTGAAAACTAATTTCGAGGAGATTATTTTTCAGTGCAGCTACGGGGTCAATTGACAATTCAACTGTCGTCTATGACGAACTTCTCAAACAAAACATTGGAGTCATGTTTCATCTCTAGTCTCGTGAGTGAGGCACTAGTTGAATTCATCCATGGTAAACATGACCCCGTCTTACCTTTTAATCAGTGATTGTGTAGCCAGATCTGACACTGATCCTAATCGTTGGAATTGCTCACTATATTCAGCAAATTCCGCAGAAAGTCCAAATGTTTTAGTTTATTGATACTGGTTCCGAGCTTTGCTAGAGAGAGGGATCAAGAAAAAGAAGCAAAATAACAACCACAAATGATGGCGAATGAAAATGCTTGGGTTACCGTTGTGTCTTGCATTAACCCCAAACAATTCCTATTTTCGCCCATCTCTCTTGTAATTTGATGTGACTTCGAGGAGAATCCAACAGTCCTATCACGTCCAGTAAAGGCTGCAATATACATCACGTCCAAGTGCATTTACCCCCC
>OMPJ01010172.1:23044-62312 GCA_900312935.1 Carapus acus
ATATCAACCAGCTCGCAATGTCCTGGTGTGTGTGTGTGTGTGTGTGTGTGTGTGCGTGTGTGTGTGTGTGTGTGTGTGTGTATGTGTCTTTACACATGCATTGTTTATCATGCATACTGTAATGTACAATGCAAAAAACATTGCATATGTTAAATATAAGATACAATAATAAGATAAATAGAATATCACATTTGCAATATCATTTGATTTCAGTATTATATTTTGTATTGATATGAACTGTACATGTATAGAGAGATACATTATGTGAATAATGAACCAGCACGCAGTGTCCCGGTAGCGGAACGAATGTTTGCTCGTCTCCTTTCCCCGTCGGACTACGGACAGCTAGCTGGCCTCAACGCCGCTGGAGTCAACAACAGATTTGGCTAGGCCGAACTTTCACAGATTCCTTGTTCTATTATATATCAACTACAAATATCCCGGCCGAGTAATTGTTTTATGTTTTGTCACGTCTGTTACATACATATTACATATTAGATTTGTCGGAAAAGGTTGAGAAAGTTTTGGTGTGAAAATGGGAGTCCCGAAATTCTACCGCTGGATATCAGAGCGCTATCCGTGCCTGAGTGAGGTTGTGAAGGAACATCAGGTAAGGGAGAGGCGAGGACTCCAACCACCTCCGGAGCTTGTCTGTGTGGGAGCTAATTGCTAAGTAGCGGTTCATAGTGGCTGCGCAGGTTAAAGTAGGGTCCATTTATTTTGGACTGTGTCAATGCAACGCAAGCAGACACATGAATTGGCTTTACACCACTCACACTCGGGGCTGTGTGGAGGCTCGTTGAATGTTAGAAGTTTAACTGATCATCCTGGAAAAGTTTTGACTCATCACAGAACAAACAACAGTTTCTTGGAAACTCGGTCTTTGACTTTTAGGAGATAGCTGCACACAGACATACACGTTATGCCTTCAAGTTATCATTACGTGTAACCATGTCTGAGTCTCTCCCAATTTGCATCTTACATAGCAACCTGTTCTCTTGTCCTACCGACAAACCCTAGCCTTTGTGCTTCTGCTTTATAAGTTTGTAAGTCAGGATAAAAAAAGAGTCTTTTTAGCTGTCGGTACGGTCCGACATTGCAGAATATATCGCTGACAGCATAAGCTCTGCTGAAATCGCTTTTAAAGATTGAGGTCGCGACGCCAATGTCGTCCCTGTTGCGTAAGCCAGTTTAGGACGTCCATGAATCAGAAGTTAGTGAGGGCCAAGGGGAATCCCGCAATAATTTCTTATGACATTTTATTGGATTTTTACACGATGTGGTCCTGATATGACTTGCAAACCACGGCGGAACTTTAATCACTACATTTTAATCAAATTTTACATTGATTTATATCACTGTGTATTAACTACATTTTGAACGACCAGCATTTTGTGTCCAAACAATCTCGGTCAACAGGGTTTGAATATTGCTGTGATAGCCGTTTGATTCTGTTATCAATCAGCAAGTATTTAAAGAATTTGGTCGCACCCGATTGCAGAGGACTTTCAACATTAGCCAATGAAGAAATATACTATGAACAAACTGAAGAAATGTACAATGTTTTCCACGTGCATTTCACGGAATGCACACGCAATGAATAAATGCTGCCCAATTTACTGAATGGGATATGTAAGGAGATGGCATCTGTGTTGAAGAGTGGTACTAAATTTGTACATTGTTCAGTGCAATTGCTGTAATGACAATAAAAGATTGCTGATTCCTGAATGCAATCCTCGCAATGAACAAATCATGTGATGACACCTTATTTAATGACTGGTTAACATTTGTGCTGGGGTATAAAGCAATTAATCGGCTTTGCACAAGTTCAGTCATTCATTAACATCTTCTTATACACAGTGCCACAGTAAACCCCATAGAGATATTCTCTCCACAAATTAAATGAAATCAATTAATGAACATTTTCTGATGTCTCCTCAGATTCCCGAATTCGACAATCTATATCTGGACATGAACGGAATTATTCATCAGTGCTCTCATCCAAATGATGAGGACGTCCACTTTCGCATCTCGGAGGAGAAGATCTTTGCAGATATATTTCATTATGTGGAAGTGCTTTTCAGAATCATCAAGCCACGTAAGGTATTTTTCATGGCTGTTGATGGTGTCGCGCCAAGGGCAAAGATGAACCAACAAAGAGGAAGGAGATTCAGGTACACAGGTTTTGCTTTGAGGAGTTTGTTTTTGAACAGATCGTCTCTCTTTGACCAGCCATCTCACATCTAGTCCAATACCTGTGCTCTGTGGTTGTAGGTCGGCCAAAGAAGCAGAAGACAAGATTAAGAAAGCCCTGGAGAAAGGAGAGATCCTCCCCACAGAGGCTCGCTTCGACTCCAACTGCATCACCCCTGGTAAAGAAAAAGTAGCAAAATGAGATTTAGATGTGTAATTGTCAAATTAGACATGTAATTGTCTGTGGGTGGAGAGAGGTTCAGAAAACAGAGGTGGCTAAATGGAATGATCGGTAGTGTGCAAATGCATCTGTTGCATAAATTATCACTGTTTTAACAGCTAGAAGCTGAGTATAGTAATATGTTTTTCATGTTCGTGTTCATTTGCATTTAACCTAAATGTCATTTTGCACTTGAGACTCAATTACCAAAATTAGCTGGAAGTACGAATAAGCTTAGTTCTTTGTTGTGGTAACTTGCTGTGGTATTTACTGTTGAGTAAGACTTCATTTGGTGTTCGTTGCACAAAGTCCGCTCTGTACTCTGTCTGGTGTAGTATGCTTTTACCTTTACTTCTTCATTGTGTCTTTCCATTGTTGATATCATGCACTAAAAATGATCTCCTTTCACCAGGGACTGACTTCATGGCAAGACTGCAGGTGCAGCTCACCTATTTTGTCCACAAGAAGCTCTCCACTGACAGTCTCTGGAAGGGAGTCAGGGTCTACTTGTCTGGACACGAGGTGTTTATGAGTAGTGCTCTTACAGTGTCAGTGTGCTGGTGTCACCATCTAACTTTGTTTCTAATTACCCAGAATTGTCTTGTAACTCTCCCACTGCCCTTCCACATACAGTGCATTATCCTAATGTTGCTTTTACAGTATGTTTTCACTAACTCAGAATACAAGAAAAAATGGTTACGTTCATTATTTTGCACATGCCGGTAGTTAAACAAAGCTATACACAGTGCATCATATCAGAATATCATATTTTAATGCATCCATCTTTGTGTTTTTAAAACATTTGTCCTTTTCTGTAGACACCTGGAGAGGGAGAACATAAAATCATGGAGTTTATTCGCTCAGAGAACGCAAGACCAGATCACAATTCCAACACAAGACACTGCCTATATGGCCTGGATGCTGACCTGGTAAATTTGTGTTTATTCGTAGGTCAGATTGAGACCAGGATTTCTGTCGATACTCATTTTGGGTTTGAACATGGTATTTTTTTTATTTTTCACACATATGCATTGTTTAATCTCTCATTTTAGATCATGCTGGGTTTAACAAGCCACGAACCACACTTCTCTCTGCTGAGAGAGGAAGTCCGCTTTGGAGGAAAGAAATCTCAGAAAAGGTATTCTTGTATTATTACTGAAATCTTATATCTAGTATATTGTAATTAACCCTTAATTTGCCCGGTCAGTGTTTGATGTTAGTAAGATCTCATTCAGCTTCTCTCTTTGTCATCCAGGATAACCGCTCCTGAAGAGACAACATTCCACCTTCTTCATTTGTGTCTAATGCGGGAATATATTGACTACGAATTCTCAGACCTCAAGGTGAGGTAGACACAAAGTCAAAGTCCTGACTCAAATTCATTTGAGATGCTGTGGCATCGCCTTCCAAAGGCAGTTCATGTGAGACTTCAGTGGGGGCGGGCAGGCAGTGAAAGTTTTCACCTCTCCTTGTAATATCAACATGAAGAGTTAATCACTGTTGCATGAACACTGACTGGTGTTTTCAGGTTGTGTCTGTTTTCTTCCTTTTACATCATTAGCAAAGGTTTTTGGCAAATCATTATGTTCCTTGATCTTTCATCAGAAACATCTTGGATCAGACTACGACTTGGAACGAGTCATAGATGACTGGATCCTGATGGGATTTTTAGTTGGAAATGACTTCATTCCTCATCTTCCACATCTCCACATCAACCATGATGCTTTGCCGTTGCTGTACAAGACGTATATCAGTGTGCTGCCAACCTTGGGGGGTGAGTGACAGACAAACACGATATCCAACTACTGTATTTCATATTTGGAGTGACCAATTTATTCTCTTATCAAGGATATTTGAATGAAAATGGCCACCTCAACCTCCACAACTTTGAGAAATATCTGCAAAGACTTTCAGAGGTAAGACTATGCACCAACATGGTCCATACTGCATCTAGATGCATGTACAGGTATTTTGAATCATTCACACTGAAAATATTCTAAAAACCACCCTTCTGCTCCTTCATATCTATTTTACTTTACCACAGTTTGACCGTGAGCATTTCAGTGAGGTGTTTGTGGACTTGAAGTGGTTCGAAAGTAAAGTTGGAAACAAATTTTTGAATGAAGCTGCTGGACTGGCCTCTGAGATTGAAGCCAAAAACAAAGATGCTGGGGTAACTTCACTCACAAAGAGAATATAAAAGTTTATAGATAAATACAGTATGGTATTTATCAATGTATAATCCTTGTGTTCCCTGTCTCAAACATTCCTATTTTGTGTAGGAAGTGTCAACCTGCCTGGCAACCCTGAGCTCATCCAAAAAGGCAGAAGCAGCAGGTAAAGGAGGTGCGGCAGAGGAGGATGAAGAGGATGAGGATTTATTTGAAACAGAGTTCAGGCAGTACAAGCGAACATACTACATGACCAAGATGGGTGTGGATGTGGTGTCTGAGTGAGTTTTGGGGATGACACTTTGGGAAGCAGTTTGGCATGACTATGATTTGATAGTGCTTCACACAGGCAATACAAACATCCAGTAATAATACACATAATTTTGGTTGCATTGTGTTGATCGACGAGTACATTTACTGCTGTCTCCCTCCATGCCCATTATGATAATGATATAATCTTGGAGGCTCTACCACTTAAACAATCTGTATACATACATATGTTATTTCACCATTGTTTTGCGTGTGATGATGTTTATACCATTGATGCATTCATTTTACAAGTCATAAACAATCTATAATCTCCCAATTTCAAAATACAGCAAGTTTCTTGCCCAGCAAGCAAAGTGTTATGTTGAAGGAATCCAGTGGATTCTGCACTACTACTACCATGGAGTTCAATCGTGGAGCTGGTGAGGCCCTTCTCCTGTTCTTGTCCCTTTCAATGAAATTGATGTTTCGTCATTGTATGGAAGTCTTCGCAAATGACATGAATATCATTGTTTTTTATTGTCAAACATATTACCAGATAGTTGAATTGTAATACAGTCAACTCTTGAAATTGGTTTGACCTACTTCAAAATCTGGCTTTGGTGTGGTGGCATAATCCCTTTTCAGATGAAGCATTTGTATTAATTCATCTCGCAGAGAACAGAGGGCTGGGCAGGGAAGCAGTTTAGGGTGGATCAAACACTGATTGTAACACTGAAAAAAAAAGGAAAAGGAGAGAGAGAGGAACTCCAACAACATCATTCAGATGCACAGTGGTACAGAGCCTGCCCCAAGGCTTGTTTGCTCAGTGGAGCAAAAAGACAAAATCCAATTGCAAAGTTGTTGCAATCAGCTAGCACAATTGCGACAAATGGCAAAATGAAGGCTTTGATATCTGTCCTAATGATGAACAATCTATCCTTGTGAAGACTGAAGTGGAAATCCGCTGAGATGTTGCAGGTGTGCAGTATAACTAAAAAATTATCACAGAGAAGTTTTTCATCAGAGGAAATATCAGGGTTTTTTTTACAGTACAGTAAATAAACAGCAAATTTCGTTAGATGTTTGGAGGTGTGGAATGTGAGGCTTTTATGAGTCTCTTCTTAATGAGAACAGTTTGCCCAATTTGATTGTCTGTTTGTCTTTTGTGTTTGCTCTCATCTGTTCCACAATTTGTATCCCATACATATTACAGGAACAATTCAGTTTCTCTCTTTGTTTATCTCACTGCAGGTACTACCCCTACCATTACGCTCCCTTTCTATCTGACATCAAGAACATTTCTGATTTGAAGTTGACCTTTGACATTGCACAACCCTTCATGCCCTTTCAGCAGCTGTTGGCAGTTTTGCCTGCTGCCAGCAAGGAACTGCTACCTGAGGGTTACAGGGTAATATAAGCACACAATGTTAATGCTTTTTGATATCCTTCATTTGATAATATACTGACAGCAAAACAATTATTTGAGTGTTACTGGAAGAATATTTGATTGATGTTCAATTTATTTTGTTGTTCTTTCTGCTAATTTATTGTTCTTGATGATCCAGCACCTCATGACCAGCGAGAATTCACCCATCATTGAGTACTACCCTCCTGATTTCAAAACGGATCTCAATGGAAAGCAGCAGGAATGGGAGGCTGTGGTTCTCATTCCTTTCATAGATGAGGTACAGACACAGGCACTTGAAACATCATGAACACAATCTTAACAATGCCAATTCAAAATAAATGTCATTGCAGAAATCACAGAAAGCATAATCTGAAAACACAAAAAGCAATTCCAGACACATGTGGTCTGCAGATACATAAACAGAATTTACAAAACATCATTCTATGGCGCTTCAGTGAGACAAAAATAATGTTAACTGCACTTTCCACTCCTGCCAGTACAGTCTTTGTTACTATCTCGATTTGTGACTTTTTTTTCCTTCTGTGTCTGTATCTTTCTGTGTTTCTCGGCATGGATGCATACCTGCTGACTCTAAATGCGACAGCGATGTTTACTGGCAGCAATGGAGCCCTGCAGTCATAAGCTGACCAAAGAAGAAAATGCCAGAAACTGTCACACAGAATGTAGTCTCTACTCATTTGACAGTGAGAAGGATTTCACATACCCCTCTACCCTGCCACACCTTTTCCCCGACATCATCCACTGCCATGTCAGGTATATACAGATGATTGTTCCTCATCATATATTGCAAATCTTACAATTTATATTGGGAGGAGAGGCCACTGTCACTTCCAACCTGATCTTTAACAATTAATTCATATGCACACTGTCCATCTGCACAAAACTAAAACTAACATTGATGCGTACACGACAATATTCTATTCTTCTGGTTTTGTAAACTGCTGGTAAGATACAATCGCCATTATTTTTGTTCTGACTGTTCTTAAAATTGACAGCGAAATACTGTAGAATTACAACATCTATTTGTTTACATTATTCCTTACATATCCACATGCTGTTGACTGTTCCAGGAAAGTGGAGATTCCTATGAATGCATGGCACGTGACACTGGACCATGTCAGCAAACGAGTTGACCGCTCAGATCTGTACTTCTGTGGGTTCCCCACCTTGCAACACATCAAACATAAGGTAGGTGTGTGTGTGTTTGTGTGCGCGCGTGCGTGCGTGCATGCGCGCTTGTGTGTGTGATTGGCAGCCAACTCTGACCGCCTCACATCTCGAGCGGACTGCTCCCTTACATTTTTTCTTTTTTCTGCAATGTCTGCTATTCTTGTGGATACTGCACACCACACACTGTCAACCTTTGCTCAAGCTGAATTCATTGTCACTTATACTATCTCTGTGTGAGACAAACTTCAGGGGCTTCTCAAAGTGTGTTTCTCTTGGCCCCTGACATTTTTTGAGTACCCAGAGGGGACCGCTTTCATGCTAGTAGAAGTGCTTTTTGACTTGAAGTAAAAGTTGAAAAACGTAATGCATGAGGACAAACTAAAACGCTAAACCTACCATCTTCTACAGTCACTTGCTAGCAAACATACAAAGTTGAGTGAAAGCATGAAAAGATTTTTCGTTCCTCCTTAGTTTTACAAAAAGAAGAGTGGAGTGGTGGTCTTTCAGCAGAGCAGTAGAGGAGAGAACATGATGCTGGATATCATCCCTGGCATGGAAGGAGAGGAGGTGAGGTTATTTCTAATCATGCAAACAGTTTCATCTTACAACTCGATTTTAAATGATGTGAAATGATTTTAAGAAGGCTGCTTGTGATGTAATGTTAATGCACAAGATACAATGTCAGAACATAAAAATCTTATCACCATCACTGTCATGTTGACATGTTGACACCATCACTGGTCAACATCATTGTGATGGTGCTGGGATTTATATTATTTTCCAATTAATCCAACACATCATTGAATGGTCCAATCATTTAGACAACTTGCAATAAAACAATTAGAATTTTGGGGTCCTCTGGATGTATATGTCATCATACATAACGCTGCTTTCTCTGACTGTCCTGTCCTGTGTATGCGAGTGTTAAAATATGCTTCAACTGCATCAATTTCACGGATGGAGAGAAGGGTCCAACTATCCTTGTTAGAACCATTATCCCTCAGCGAGTACAGGCATCCGGAGGACAGAAAACATTTTAACACCAGCGTTGAAATATTGTCATCTTATTGTGTTTGCTTCTGTCACTTTGCAGACTTGTGAGGATGTCTCTGCACTTACACTGGGAAAGTCAGTATTCGTGAACTGGCCCCACATGGAGGAGGCACGCATCATTGCTGTGTCAGATGGAGAGACAAAGTAAGAAACACTCGTTATAGAGGTTATAAAATATACATCTTAAATTGTATTATCAAGGTCAGATTGCTGTGGAAGCAGTTCAAGATAGATTGAGAAACAACCTCCTCTCCTTAGCTGAATTGGTCAGCTCTGACTGGGCTTTCAATGGGTGTCAGCAGGCCGTGGTAGAGATATCGGCTGAAGCCAATTTTCTCCTTGCCATGTTGCCTGCATTTGCGAGATGATGTCGTAACAAAACACCAGTGTAAAACTCCCACATTTCTCCTGAGTGACCTACAGTACATGCTGTACCTGAAAATGGTGACAAGCTTTACCCTGAGGTGAAATATGGCTCTTGGGTGCTTGGCAGCCAAAAGCAAACTCTATTTTCTGTTCATCCAATAACAACAAGCTGTGGTAAATCTGTGTGTATATCCTTTTTTTTTTTTTTTTTTTTTTTGGTGCTTTCATTACCCTCTCTTCCTGAGTAGGAAATGCTGAGCTACAATTTAAACTCAGATCAGTAAATAGATTTTGAGATTTTGAATCTGAATCTCCCAATCATCCTCAGGTTTTCTCTTGAGGAGCCCCCAGGTGTCCAGAGATTGTACCTCCGCCCCTCCACCCCTCCTCCCACCAAAGTCGTCTGTCTGTCTGATAAGCAGCGGAAGGACTGGGTTAAAGATATCCAAGGGATCACCGAATAGTAAGTCAAAACAAAGTATTTCCTCCACTCATGCTTACATTACTAATAAATAATAGTTAACCCCAAGTCCCTCTCCAACTAGTTGTCTTCACAAAATCATTGACCCACTTTGATTCCACTCTGATGTAATAAAAAATGTTTTTCATTCTTGAAGTTATCAAAAAAGAAAAGGCATCATGGTCAACGAGACCCTGATGGTTTTGTATGGGCAGTTACTGACTGGATGGAAATATGTGCCCAAAGCCAATGGTGTGGTAGAACTGGAGAAACAGTGGGCTAAGCAGGTGCTGCCATTTGCTTATCAGACTGTGGTGAAGGTAAATATGCATGACGTGCGCTCATTTAAGTGGATAATAATTCAGCCTGAAATGACCAGTCTAGTGGTCACTCTTTGTGGTTAATGTGTTGTCAAATACGTGTCGTCAGTACGTGTTGTCAAAATTCATGTGTCAGATTCTGATTCCAAACCTCACTGAATTTGCGTGAAGTATTTCGTAGTGATGTAAACATGTGTAAATGTGCTTCTCTCTGATTTAAGACACTTAAAACATGATGTGCGTTTTTTCAGCACATTGAGGCCTATTACTCATCTCTGCCTCACTTCAAGAGCTTAGCAGAGCTCTTCCCCCCAGGCATCACTGCCTTCATGGTGGGGAACCCTTATTATGGAGCCATGGGAGAGGTCTGTTTGCATCTCATAATGCTGCAGTATTCAATATCTGTGAGCTCTCAAGTTTACTTTTCTGCCCTTCAGTTCATCTCCCATTAAGTCGATCATTCATCTATTTAAACAGGTACAAGATTCCAGTGATGTCATCCAAGATGGTCGTGTGCGTGTGATCTTCAGTGTGCCATGTGAACCACAACTAGAGCCCTTAATCCAGAATCAGCATGTAAGATTTGTGAACATCACTGGCGTATTACATTCTCCCTATTTTTGTCTGAATTTTCTGTCTGCATGTTGTGCTTGATGTGGATACACTGTATGTCTGTTTTTATATTTCTCGTTTTATTTGTTTTGTAGAAGTACTCTGTAAAGTACAGCCCAGGATATATACTGGCGTCTCGTCTTGGTATCACCAGCTATCTCGTCTCACGTTTCTCAGGAAGTATATTCATTGGCCGGGGCTCCAAAAAGAAGTGAGTTGTTAGGTTGAGTGTTCGATATTTTAGCTTTGTCACTGGAGTTCTTTTAAGTACCATTTCCGTACATCTTACTTTTTACATGGTGGAAGTAATCCCTATTCTTTACTCTTTTTCATGTTTTCAGCCCTTGCGGGGAGCAAAGAGCAAATGTTGGACTGAATTTGAAATTCAACAAAAAAAATGAGGAAGTTCCTGGATATACCAAGAGAACAGAGAAGGAGTGGCTGTACTCTGCTGCTGTAGAGGAATTGTTAGCTGAATACCTGGACAGGTGTGAATACTTCTGATTTTACCTGTCAAATTAACCCGCACTGTGCTTTTTGCGATATCTTGTCAAGCGAAGAATTCCAATTGAGAGTGTGTTCGTCACCTCGCTCATATGTATTACAAAATATTAGATATCATCCATACTATCATCCACACAGGAAAATACACAGTTGTGGTGTGAAGAGATCAGTGTGCCTCGTCTCAGGCTTGTCCATCATAGCAGTTTATATGCAAAGCATGCTTAACAAAACGTTGTTTTTTGTTTCATAGGTTTACTGAAGTGTTCGATGTGGTTGCAAGAAACGTTCATGATGATGTTTTCTACGAAGATGACATCTGGCCCGGGGAAAACCAAAATGGGTAAAACATAGTATAGAAAACAGACGACTGCCTTGGTCTCACAGGCCCACCCAAAATTAGGCAGCTGAGATTTTGATTCACACCCAACTTATTGGTTGATGTACCAACAGGGCAGAGAAGGTTGCTGAAATCACCTCTTGGTTGAAAGGTCACCCAGTCAGCTCCATCAGCAGAACATCGTGTGATCTGCAGATACTCGACTGTGCCATAGTGGAAAGGATTGAAAATGCTGTTGAAAAAATCAAGGTACACCTACATACACACTGTTCATATGTATGTATCATCTCCGTCCAATATTCTGTCTCTCATAGTCACTTATATTGTCCTAGATGAAGAAGAGTGCTAAGAAAGTCCGTGTGACAGTTAAGCCACATCTCCTGTTCAGAGTGAGTACATTTTAAATGTTGGGGGGTTGAATTGTGTTAATTTGAAGATGGTTGAAATGTGAATACACTTGTCCATTCTCTGATGAAGGACAAATCTGTCCACTTTTGTGTAACAGTTGTAAGCAGCTGCATACTGAATATGCATGCAAACATATTTCAGTTGATATATACTGTATATATAGATAGAAACATACTGTACATACTGTATTTATGTCTATAGGCATATATGGACAAATGCACATATTTATTTTTTACTCGCGTATATACTCTGTGCATGTTTGTGTTGAGTTAAACAAAATATGCGAGGAGATAGAGACATTTATTGATACATCTTTGCGTGCAGCCTTTACAACAACAGCAGGGTGTCGTCCCAGACCCCAATGCAGACTATCGACTTTTTGACAGAGTTGTCAACATCAGGGAGAACTTCACTGTCCCCCTGGGACTAAGAGGAACAATCATTGGAATAAAAGGAGGTAAAAACATGCACACTTTCATTCCTCAATTCAGCTCTTCAAAATAGTACGCGACACAGCATGCGAATTGAGTTTTGCTAGAGACTATTGAAAATTTTAACATTATCCCTAAATAAGTGTGTGTTTGTGTGTGTTTGTGTGTACAGCTGAGCGTGAAGCTGAGGTTCTGTATGAAGTTCTGTTTGATGAGGAATTTGCTGGAGGCCTAACCATCAGGTAATTCTTAGTACATAAAGAATGCATTCATACCTTAACACAATCTGATATTTTGTCTCTCTGTGATGCTGTGATATTGAGATTTGGTGATGTCTTTGATAAAAGATCACTGCAATGCTTATCATACTGATTTGACCAGTCAATCAGATATCTTTCTCATAATTCTAGAAAGTCTTACTTACTAAGACTCTCTTACTCACTTACTTTTCTTTCTACAGCAATATTGAAACCATGAACTCTTTAAGAATACACATAAGATACACTAATTGTCAAATGTTTTTGAACACCCCAGCCTTTCCAGAATTGTACTGAAAATAATACAGTTTTCTGTCTCAATGTGCTTGGAAATGAAATCATTGAACAAATGAACAATTTAAGTTAAAAGAAGAAATCATTTTAGAGATCAAATATTCTTATCTTTTTACTCAAAAAAGTTGCCACCTTTGGCCAATATAATACCTTTTTGTCAACCTCTTGTAGTTCACCACTTACCTTTGAACCATGTTTTTTAATCTCCTCAGGTGTGCAACATGTCGTGGTTACAGACTTCCACCCTGTGCTCTTATAAACCTCTCATATGGAGCCAGAGTGGATAGCACCTCCCACAAACTCACCGCCATTGTCAAACCTCAGCCCACCTCTGCCTCTAACTTCAATTCAAATCACCAGCCGGGTGGCCTGAACCACTCGCCACGTTCACCCTTTATATCAACACAGGTAAGAGAAGAGGCAAAATGTTTTTACAGCTGTTTAAAAATGCAAAACAATCTTATTTTTGTCATAGAGAAACATTCTTTTTCATGTTCTCATCCCTACTGCCTACTATTTTACTCTTTTTTTTGGCAGCATCACCACAAGCACATTGTTGCAAAGTCACCATCTCAGGCCAGCAGTAGCTCGCCATCTGCAGGTCCCAACCAGACAACACAATCAGGGGTAAGTGTCGCTGCTGTCAGCCTGTATGTGTCCCTGCGCTGTTCTACTCATGATGAATAAGACGCACCAGTGTATAAGATGCAGGTTCGCAGCGTGACAAAAACGTCACAGATTATAGTCTGAATTTCACTGTAATTCTAATTCCCCTTTCTTGATTTGTCTTCACTTTTGTGTTTTTGCAGCGTAAAGAAGACTACAGTAATGTGTGGCAGTCTTTGAAGACCTCTGGTCCTCCTAACCAACCGCCTGCACATTGGCAGAATAATGTAAGCATTGATGTGTGTGTGAAATGTGCTGATGTGCTGCTACTGTCAGGGGTTTGCATTACACATAGATTGACTAGCATGCGCAAAAAGACTATGAGAATTAGTCACTGTCATCGTAATCTCAAGAACTTCAGATGAGTACCTTGACAAATAAATGTAGAATCTTAGTGTAGTTGCAGACCAGATTCGGCTTGCTGCACTGCTTAATCTCACCTACTTAATATTTGCAGGTGGGATTATATCAAACTTAAGTATGTTCTGGAAGTAAATAACAAAAGTAAAATCTGGTACATGATGTGTGCTTTCTACATAGAGTTTAGACCTTATACAGCCATCATCAATTGTGTTTTGTATGTGCATCTCCTTCCTTTTTGTAGGCCCCAGTTGGTTCCATCAGCCTGTTAAAGCGAAACGAAGACACGACACAAAGCACATCGCATAAGGTTCTCTTCATGTTCCATCAGTCCCTCTTTCACTCTCACCGAAATTTCCTTTTCTGATGTTCTAAATATTAACTCCCAACATGTTGTCTTGTATCTCCTGCTTAGCCCACAACAGAGTTTGAGGACCTCATCTCCAGCCTCAAGATCTCTCAAAACCACGTAGAATTTCCTTTGCTCCCAACCTCTCCACAGGCTCCCAGTAACGCACAGGGTCCTTTATCTCCTGAGTCTTTTGCAATGGTTGGTAGCAAACCAAGTGATTAGTCTTGTTTCTGTTCAATTTGTTGTCAATAGTATCTCAAACAGATGAGAGAAATTTAACTTTTGGCATATTGTGCTTTTAAAGAAAGGAACTCTGGTGCTGAAGGAGATGTTAAAGATTGACACAGCTGGAACAGGAAATCCCTCCTCTGCACAACCTGCAAACTCTGGGCTGTCAGGAGGCCAGCAGCAGAACAGGAGACGTTCCAACAAGAAACTTGGTAATTACCTCTCAATTTCCAATTTCACACAATTTTGTCTTCACACAATGACAGTTAATGTTGTGACTCGACACCAAACTTTATTCAGATGAGAAATTGTATGTGTGTTTCCATTAATTGTACCGTACACATGGCAGTGTTATTTTCTGTTAAGATGAAGATGAAGATGAAGATGCTGAGGTTTTCTGTAGAAGTAACCAAGTTAGACAGGACTCAAAATGAACACATCAGAGGAACAGTTAAGGTGGAGCAATTTGGTTACAAGATCAGAGAGATAAGACTGAGATTGTTTGGTCACGTACAGAGGAGAGATAGTGGATATGTTGGACAAAGGATATTGTGGAAGGAGTTGACAGGTAGGAGGAAAATAGGAAAGCAGCAGTGAAGATTCATTGTTTTAGTTAAGGAAGATATGAGTTTTTGATTTGATTGATCGAAAGGAAGTGTAGACACTTACCTGAAGGGACAAATGTACAGACAAAGATACATAAAAAAAAAACCACATTGCACTGTACTGTAAAATGTAAGTCTTGTATATTAATTTACCTGTTTTGACGTACGTACGTAATTTTACTGTTAATCATATGTACATATTTGTGTGTCTATATTGTTCCCGTTTCTTCAGCAGCAAAGATGAACACGCCTCTTTCTGAGACAGTTGCATCACCTTCTCCTGGTCCAGCCGCCTCCATGCCTGCGATGCCCAGTAAGGTGTCAGAGCTGGCATGCATCTGTGTTGGGTTGGGCATGGCACCTCCGGAGTTCAGCTTCATTCAGAACAGACAAGTAGGTCACTCTGCCCCAGCTTCACATGGACTCTGTCAGGAAAAAGTCATACAATTCTGCTCCCTGTCGTAATCATCCGGCTTTGCTGTAGTCTGTCTGCACAATCCCTCAAAAGTTGGTGAAGTACTTATGCAGCAATACAGACATTTGTGACATTTTAGGCGTTTCTTGATTGTTTGTTCATTTTCAGTGATGTTTGCTTCATGCTCTGTGTCTACAGGGATTGGTCTGTCAGGTGAAGCTGTCCAATGGTTTGGTTGTTCATGGTCCACATTGCCAATCAGAGAGTGATGCCAAGGAGAAAGCAGCCTTCTTTGTCCTCCAGAGATTGGTACCACACGAGCTCATTTCTGATTTCTCATTTCTGTTATTCTGGTCTTTACATTTCAATCCTGAAGTATGGGATGGGGATTTTTTTTGAAGGAAAAGAAATTGAAGCTTCGGTTGAACACACAGCTGAAGCCTTTCTGCTCTCTCTGGTTCCAGAACTCTGTGGGGTCAACCATCCGCCTCCCGTGCCCAATGTACCACCCAGTCACGCCAATACGAACCCCACACCTGGGAGCTGTGCCCGTCTTCAACCAGCCAGGTTTGTGTTTTCTCATCGGACTCCTTCGTGAATACTAACCCTAACCCTAACCCATGAACTACTAACCTTGGGTAAAATACTAAATTTCTTCCCATATGGCATAAGAGTCATAAACAATGACCTCAACAGGTCCCCCTCCAATCACACACATTGCTATTCAAGGTTCAGGGTTTCTACTTCACCATTTGTACACAGACCAGCGGTCCAGATACGCAGGAAATCTTTTTGTGGAGCTCTCTCTATCTCTGAGGCAAAGGGGTGGAAGGAGGAAAGATAGAAGCAGAGATAGACATAGAAGACATAGAAAACACACTCACCCACACAGCAACACACACTCACCTACTGTCATTACCCCAGTACTAAAGGACATCAATACTTCCACCCATCTCCCCCACCTTACTGGAAAACATTATTATTGAAAGAAAAGAAAGAAATATCCATTTTATTAGTCCTTCAGAGGGGAAATCACAGTTTATACGTAGTTGTTTCTTTTTGCTTCCTACTGTAATTTTAATCTTTAAGTAATCAGCATATTTCCATGAGCATCCCTATTTTCATTTCATTGTGCACCCAATGAGCATGTGACCAATCAAATTCTTAAATCCTGACTTGTGAATTGTCCCTGTTGAATATACTTATTAACACCTCTTCCCCTTAGGTGGGCTGTTGTTGGCCCCCCGTGGATACAGCCCCCCCACACTTAGAGGAATGGGAATTCCGCCCCACCACCAGAATCCAGCTCTGTATGGAGGTGCTGTAACTTTCCCTGGAGCAAACCGACCACAGGTTCCAACATCTCTGCCTATTGGCTCACACAACCAGTTCATCCCCCTTCAGGTAACTGCACACATAGAATTCTGGGTTTTTCAACTATGTCTTGTAAATTGTGTCTGTTTGTTTGTTTGTTTGTTTTGTAATGGTGCATCTCGCCCTCTAAATTTGGCAGGTGACCAAAAAGCGGCTTTGCAACAAGAACTTGCCCACACAAGAGTTTTACAGTAGTGCTTTGACTGCTTCCCGGAACCAGCAACAGACTGCCCACAAGCAGGCTTCCTCCCAGTCACAAACTGGCAGTAATCAGCAGAGCAATCAAGCCGATCAAACACTCACTACCAATAGCAAACTGGGTGTCTTAAATATTTGTCCAGCTGATGACGTTGCCACACCACTGCTAGTCCCCGAGACGCCTCCCCGCCGAAATCCCCCAGCATCTGGCCACACCCCAGGTTCCTCCTCTAGAAGGAAACATAGGAAACTGGCCGTGAACTTTGAGGCAGCTAAAGCCTCTGAGTGATGTGTATGTGTTGATGCTTGAGGGGGTCTGTCCATTTGTGCATCTTTGGTTTCCTTGATAATGTTAATATGTTTAGCAATTGCACAATTTGTGGCTGCTACAAAGGAGGAACAGAGAATTGAAATTTCTCAGTCATGGTCGGCTGCTCAGGGTTGTGAGAATGAGGCACAGCAGAGCTCTGTATGAAGGTTTTGGTTTCTGTTGTTCCAGATGTTGTTTTGATGCTTCTTACACTGCCTCTGGAGGCTAATGTGTGGCTCTGCTTGACAGCAAAAGTATAACCTATGTAGAAAAAAGGGGGTTGGGGGGGTAGCTGACATGACTATGTGATGCCCACTGGTCGATTTTTCTTTTCATGTGTGAGCCTTGATACAGTGGATTATACTGCCATCACACTGGAATATTTCCGCATCTTTCTTTCAAGTTTTCAAATGTGCGACTGTGAGCAAATTGTCTGTTTTACTTCATGCTTGGGGAAAGTTGCTCAGAGTGAGAGCCACTTGATGTGTGCATCACCAAATTTAAAGATTTTCTGCTTTCTAGGTCATACACATTGCATTGCCACTTGATTATAAACTGACTGTATTTCAAACCTTAATGATGGGTCAAAAGCTTTTGTCTTGTCATTACTTAGTGGATCTTTTTGTTGATGTCTCCAAACGAAAACCTTGAATGTGCAGGACATGACTGCATAATTGAAGGTGGGACAACATGTTTTTTTAATTCTGTGCACACGATTTTGTGAATGTATAATCATGTACACCAGTAATTTTATTTTGTCATATTTGGATTTGTCTGTTTGTATTTGTTGTTACAAAAGTTGTCTCAGATTCAGTGAGAATTTGGGGTCTTGAATTGATGCTTGATTTAGAATCAGTCTTAAGTGTCCCAGTATTGACTCAGTCTTGGATGTGGTTTCTTGATAGGGTTTTAATGTCAAACAATGTAAATACACAATGTTGTCATGTACATTTTCCTTTGAAATTAGCTACTTTTTGCATTTTATGTAATTTTCATCATTTTCCTTTATGAAGTTCAGTGTTAGATTAACACATTTTTATGAATGCTGTCAGCAAAAAAAAAACGCAAGAGCAAATATCAGCAAAAATGCACATGAAACCCAAAGTGTTCCTGACAAGCATCACAGGAGTACCTCCAGATCTTGGTTTATGTTTTTTTTTAAACTGACTGCTTGTTTGAACATCTTAATTAAATGTACAATTCATATAGATGTGGAAGTATTTTCACAATATCCGGAAGCCTGGATGTTGTTGGGGCTGAAGACACAGATTTACAGTAGTGCTTTGACATACAAGTAATTCAGCATACGAGTTTTTTGACACAGGAGTTGTCTCTCGGTCCATATTTTTGTTTGGGATGCGAGCGGAAATCCAGAGCGTGGTGCTTGGGGACACCAGAGCTGGTTGGTAGATAGGTAGGTAGAGGGAAGGTAGATACTTTGTTAATCCCGAGGGAAATTCAAGAATTTTCCTGCCCGCATACTCACCTTCCATGAGGGCTCTCACCATTTATGATGACCTGGAACTACAAGAAATGGAAGTTCAGCAGGAAGGCTGGAATTTTAAGCAGTTTCAAATACGAGTAGATTGACTCTTGAGCTCGTCATGGAACAACTTTGACTCACATGTCAAGGTACTACTGTTCATGCGAAAAGAGGATGACAACCAAGTACCAAGCCAGCAACCAGGATTGATTCATTAAAATGTGCTGTTCTACATTTCAATTATTCTGGAAAATTTTCGATCATTGCAGTTTTGAAGAATTCTCATTTCTTTTGTATTCCTCAAAATGGGGGAAAATTCATGATTTGACAATATCATGTAATGGCAATTTACCATTTTCCTTAAGGTTTAACTAAATACAGTTATGACAATGAGTTTTTATGACTGCCGTTTGTATTTTAAAATAGCATGCTGGTTTTTGTTGAGGATCCTCAGGATCGAGCAGGGTGTCAAAGGATGATCTGCTGCAGCGATCCCTCAAAGAGGCAGATCAAATAAAAATATTCAATATTAATATCATTACTATGGTAACTATTACTACGACTGGTAGTGGTTGTTGTAGTGCTGGTAGTTGTATTCATGGGAGTGTGGGTGAGTCAATATCCAGAGTGTTATGTGAGATATTTCAAGATAGTCTGACAATACTGTCTGATTATTTTTAACTATCTTTTTCAATATATTTGTGAAAGTACCCACTTAGATCACTACCTCAGCCGCCTTGGCAGTGGGTCGATGGCCCCAGTCGTGTGATTGCACATTACGTAACTCAAATTGTGTAATACAATATGTGACCACTACTACCAAACGTTGAAATTATATTAGAGAGCCATTACTATTGTCCTATTCTGATCGTAAGACGATAGTGTAAGTCAGAATGACGGCACTTTATGGCCCGAAGTTTAATGGTCGGGCCTGTATGGGACGCCAGTGCGGGAGGCGCACTGCGCTTCGGCATGGCGACACGTACTCCTCTAGTACCGTCATTACGGTAATCGTGGAGCCACGCCCCCTCGCTCCAGGAAATCAACATTTCTTCCAAAGTGCTCACGAAAAGCTGTGACATATCGCACTGTTCGACTGGACTTGCAGCTGACGGGTGAGGAACACTGTTGTTTTTATCTGTAGGATGTTTTGGCATCGCACGCTATTAAAAACGTAGCAAAAAACGGTACCTGTCAAGTCGAGAACTAAACTAATACGCAGCTGACAAGCGGTGGCAGGTTAATATGGATACATTGAGTTATTAACGGCAGTATCGATACCAACTGTGACAGGTTACATTCGAGCAACTTTGTCTGGTCAAAGCTTTGTCGAAGTTGAAATTTTATTCAGACTACGACGTCTGTTTTCTATTTGGTTTGTTGCGTCTGCTTTTGCACTGTGCGTGCACCTGAGCCGAGTCCGTAGTAAATGCCGCAGACTTCGATGCTTTTTATTGAGGAGCTTTTCTCTCTGATATCATTTCTCATGCTGCATTCTGCGTGTCTAATTAATGGTGCAAATGCATAAATCATGTCTTTGTCGGCGGAGATGAAATGGCATTCGCCAAAGCATCATCTAATCCAAATATTGGCGCAGCTTTGTTGTCATATTCTCTCTGAAGCCCCTGCTCATCACTATAAGATGATTTGTTGATCACCCTGCGACATTCTTAGTCTCGTGTCTGTCCGTGGACGCGATGTGCTCGGCGGCCTCAGCCTGTCTGCACGGTGTCCCCCCGAGTTTTTATAAATAGTTTGACATTAAAAGGCTGAATTCCTGACCTTGTCATGTTGCACCGATACCCCGCGCAGACTCACTCGGAGCCGAGTGAGGTTCACGGACTTCAGGCGCATTTACCGGTAAATATTTGCTTGTCCTAACGGTCCGGTGACTGTTTTGTAAGGTTTGTTATTTGTATGTTCACGAGTGGTCAACAACGAAGAGGTTCAGACACGTCAAATGAAATGTATTTGGTGGAACCATCCCATATTTAGTCAAACTGAACTTAGCCCGCTGTTAACTGCAGCCTGCGCCAACACTAAACTCCATAAATGACGTACTTTGTGCATCGTACGCCACATTGTGCGCAACGTAGAGAGCTGAGAGAAGGTGGGCGGTGTCCTCCATCGAGAGGCACTTGCCCTATTTGTGATTCAGATCACCTCTCAGGTCCTTCACAAGCACAAGTTCTGATTTGTTGGCACTCACGTTAGCTTGTTTACACACATGCACCAAGGCTGCAAAACTACAAACTGCAGTATATATGCTGCATATGTGTTGAAGTATATATTAAAAAACTGTGCAAAGTTTGTGTGGGTGTGTAATGTGTCGGCCCAATGAATGAAATGATAGGTTGGCCTTGTTTGTTGACAGGCTAGACGTGGACGAGGCCCCCCAACTCTCCCCCATGTACTCTTTCCAGATTCTGGCGCTCACCCTCTCCCCCACTTAACTCATCCCCTCTATCACTTAGTTATGTATTGTGCATTTTTGTGATCAGAAGTGAGGAGAGGAGGGAGGTTGGTGGGTGGAGTAGAGAGAATGTGGAGGGATGTGTGTTTGGGAGGTTGACATGAGACACAAAGGCAAAATGAAGCGTCAGGAGACTCAAATCAAATACGCTATAAAGGGAAAATAATGAAAGATATTGCCGTTACCTCTTGTTTCATTTGTCTCTGTGCAGAGGAGGTCTGCGTTAACAGTCTTCTCACAATGTTGCCTCAACACCTGAAGCAGATCCGAGTGCTTCATCTCAATGACAAGGAGGATTTGGAGCAGAATCTCTTCAGACTTGAGCAAGGCAAGACTTTGACTTTATGTTGTATTATGTATGAGTCATTATTTCTGTTTACTTAACTATCTACTTATATGTCCACTTAACTACTTCATTAAATGTTCACCCATGTTTTTATATATATATATATTTATTTTTTATATATATATTTTTTTATATATAAGTATATATATACTGTATATACTGTATATACAGTATACACAAAGTGTGTGTGTGTGCATTCTTTTTGTGTGTCGTTCGTGTGTGTCGGATAACAGGATACAGTAAATGGATGGATAGATAGATAGATAGATAGATAGATAGATAGATATAGATAGATCGATAGATAGATAGATAGATTCGCACATTAGTGTGCTTTGCAAATCATCATGTGCACTCTGGCAATTAGCTAATTTGACTAATTTGCTCTAAAAAGTATTATTTATCTTCCTTGGCCCATTTCAGCGTCTGTAGTTTTAGGTGGAACAATGAAATACTTTTCCATCAGATAGCAGCAGTTATTTTATTACCCTGTTTATGTACCTCTTGGCATTCAAACGAAAGAGTGAGGTAAACCACGCCTAGGGTTTGACAGCAATGATAATGTAATGTGAAAATACTCAGACAAAGGTGGCAGTATTAGAAGTGGTCAAAGGAAGAAAAGAAAAGAGGAAACCAGGAAAATAAGACGCCAACTATTTTCCTTTGGATTTATTCTTGCTCGGGAACCAACTTTGCTGATAAGAGTTCATGTATGTATATAGCGAAATTCAATAGCAGTCCTACTTTGGCCACAACACAAATGAACACAAAAACCAAGCCAATGTCATGGAAAACAACTCTTTGTACCGTGTACACGCACTGTACAGGTAGGGGATCAAAGAGCAGCAGTGATGTAAGTGTAAATGGACATTCTACTGTCCCCAGGAATAGAGGTAAATAACGAGACAGTGCGGTGCAAAAGGCAGTAGTGAGGTAGAGAAATGTCCGACTTTCATAATGCGACAAGTCGTGACCCAAGTTGTGACTCAACCATATGGATGCGGTTTCCTGATTGGCTCAAGAAAACAATTGTAACACACATTTGTGGCTGTTTCTGCAGGTGTCAATACACAGAAATGAGAAACAACTTGCAATTGTTGTGTTAGAGACATGATTATTTTCCCACTTTCCTCCCACAAAATATCAGTCACTGGTTAAAACATGAGTGGATGCAAGTACCTTGAAACATTTCCAAGAATTTTCATGTCACAAAGTGCATTATCAATCATCCATTTTGCAGGTTTTGAGCTTCAGTTCCGCCTTGGCCCAAGTCTTCAGGGTAGGAAGGTTTTGGTCCACACAAACTACCCTGCTGAAGGTCAACAGTTTCAACGCAACACTTTCCGCATACTGGCCTGGAACAACCCAGCTGGAAGGGAGGATGACTCAGACAAATATTGTTGCCTGGATGTGAAATTGGCAGGATCCTACCAGTACTTCTTTGGATATGGGTAAGACTAACTTGCAATAAGGATTTGGTTCCATAATTGGTCAAATGTTGGTCTCTTGACATTGGAGAGACAATAAGGAATAGGGAGAGGTGAGCAAGCATTATGTAAGGTGAAGTAGATTTCCCACAGTAGTAGTTGCTGTAAAAATACTCTACATGCTAAGTCACATGATGCCTCTGTCCTCTGAAAACTGAACCTTAAAGATGCTTATGTTATGTTGTATTAAAAAACTTTGACAGAAGGTTGCAGTAGCAAATGTTTAACCCAAGACAGAAGCATGGTCACATTTCAAAGTACAGTAATCGAGAAGGACCTGGCAGTGCTCCACACAACTACAAATATAATATTAGCTTATATTTACAGCCCGCATTGTATTATGCTATTAGAGTTACTTCTGTTGCAATAGCCAGAAATAAGTAACAGCCATATTGGAGGAAGCAGTAACTAACAAGGTTGAGCAACAAGTCTTTATATACAGTAATAGCCAGAAGTGTCAGTCAGAGAGTGATCACATTGCACGGGATGTTACCATATCCCTTCCTCCTCCTCTATACCACTGTAACTATTCTGATACTCAAATGCACACACAATACTACTTCCTGTTTGAATGGCAAACATTTTCTTAGAATTGTAAAGACTGCTCTAACTTGTCCTGAGAATTACGTTTTTTCTCTGAAATTATTACACAAATGCCAAGACACAATCGTGAAGTTAGTGTCACAAAAATATACCTTATTTATCTTACAATAGCTTGCTGCTCAATCTGAAAGGCATATGCATCATTGCTTAAGCTTGTTGTGTCTGTTGTCTCTCCTCAGAGACACCAAACGCTCAGGAGGTGGATACATTGTCGTGGACCCTGTGCTGCGTGTTGGAGCGGACAGACATGTCCTCCCATTGGATTGCATAACCATCCAAACCTATCTGTCCAAGTGTCTGGGACTCTTAGATGATTGGCCCGACAGACTGAGAGTGGCCAAAGAGTCAGGTACTGACCCTGAAGTAACTATTTTTTGAATAGGTGGGATGGTTACACAGTAGCTAATGACTTATTGGACCATTGACCGCAAAAGTCTCTCTGTGTGTGGTAATCAGTGTGCATCTCTGTGTGAGTTTGGAACCAGTACCTTCATGATCTTCTTTCTGTTCTAAGGTTACAACATGATACACTTAACACCCCTGCAGACCCTCGGAGAGTCTCGGTCATGCTACTCCTTGGCCGACCAGCTGACATTTAGCCCAGAGTTCAGCCTAGAAGGGCAGACTTATAGCTGGGCAGATGTTGGGGCACTGGTGGAGCAGTTGAAGACTGAATGGAACATGTTATGTATTACTGATGTGGTGTATAATCACACTGGTAAGTCACTGAATGTGCATTAGCTTTGACATTACAATCTTTTATGCCAGGATAGGGTTTTATATTTGAGAAAATGTCACAAAAAATCACTGCCCCACTGGGACGCATGAAGCACAAGTTGTCTAGCTTAGCTCCAACATTCCACAAAGAAAATCATTTGTATTGATACTGAAAGATACACATTCTGCGTTCGGAATAAATGATATCATTTGAGTCGAGTCCGGATCCTATCTGAGGTATGAAGACATGTTGAACTCATTCAAAATTGCAGGTTGCACCGCTTTTCAACCATGACTTCACTTTAAATGGGCAACAATTCCTTTAAACGTCTTTCTGTAATCACACATTACATCTAATCCCAATATTTCTGTCTGTCTCTGTACACAGCGGCAAACAGTGTTTGGATAACCGAGCATCCTGAATGTGGCTATAACTTGGTGAACTCTCCACACCTGCGTCCTGCCTGGGTTTTGGACAGAGCTATTTGGCATCTGACCACCAGGATTGCAGATGGACGTTACACAGATAAAGGGCTTCCCCCAGATATCACCAATGAGAGCTGTATGAACGTGAGTATGGATCAGAATACAGATCCCATGGCTGAAGGCAAATTCATTATCGGTACATAAATGGAACTGATCCAGTTACTTTCACAAAATGAGTTTGTTTATATAATTTTGTTTACCGTCTTTAGTGGTATGTCCTTTTTAGAGGAAATACTCAGGTGGCGCACATATATTGATACACATGAAAATGAGAGACTGAAAAATCTCTCTCTCTGTCTCTGTGTCCTTGTGTTTTCCTGTGTGTGGCTGAATCAGGCCATTCGGAGTGTGATGTGGACTGACGTGTTTCCTGAGGTCAAATTGTGGGAGTTCTACCTGCTCAAAGTAGAGACCATTGTGGAGCAATTCAGATCTCTGCTACAAAGTGGTTGGTAGATCAGCACACAGTACATCACAGCATCAATACAGCAGATTCATTGCAGCATTAGTAATAGAGGAAGTTCATACTGGCCATAGTTGAGAATTTTGATCAGTTCCCAACAGCCCACATTGAAACGCAGACCACAAAATGTCTGTGTGCGTTTACCAACTTCGACAAAATGTGGCCCAGAAACCTTACAGTCATTGACATTGTTTATGAAGTAACAACAACTGCATTCCATTTTCCAGCACTCGTGAATGTTTACGGCCATAATGAACTGTAGGACAATAATGTAGAGCATCGGTATGTCGACGTGCCGAATTGAATACATCACAAACCTTTTCCATGTTTGTGTTAAGGTGCTAAGCCCGACCATAGCAAGACTGGGGGAAGGAAAGAACTTAAGATCATTCAAGACCCGGGTTACCATCGCTATGGCAACACCGTGGACATGGACTCTGCTTTGGAGACCTTCGTGCCCCATAGGTTTGACCCCTGACCTTTCTTTAAGTTTTGATGCGATGGCACAAACTGTCAAATGTTTGGGACCTGCGGTTCAGATTTTTAGCCATCAGTATGTGTTCTCTGGCGAGATACAGAGTAATTAGTGGATTTCATCTTGTGTTACGTCTCTGCAGCTCGTCCCCACAGCATATAGATGAATGCTGCAACTGGCTGAGACAGAGACTCAACGCACTGAATGATGAACAGAACCACATCATCCATCAGCATCAAGAACAGGTAGAGTTGATGTTGCAGTGATTGAAACTGTGAATACCAAATTGAATCGAACAATATACAATTATCAGCAATCAGAAGCAAGACATAGAGCTTTTGTGGGAATGAGAATGAGGCATGTGGAAAGGTGAGGATGCAGAGATGAGAAATTTAAGAAATAGATAAATAATGCAATAAATTTAGATGAAGAAGAACTATTACAATGACTATCTTAAATATGACTATCTTAAATGAGTGCATGAATGTAGTTATTCAGCATTTATCATTGATGTATCATGCGGCTGAATTCATTGAGCAAATTTTTCCCCAGGCCATCAACTGTATTATAGGCAACGTGATGTATGAGCGTCTGGCTGATCATGGACCCAAACTAGGCCCTGTTAACCGGAAGAATCCTCTGGTAACCAGGTAAAGTTATCTAGAGAATTGCATTTTGGTGAGACACACAAGAGAATTTAATAAGTATTGTTCTGCCAATAGCATCCAGCTAATAGGGCCATCTAGCATTGTTCAGCACTAATAGACTTTCCTCTAGACCAGAGGTCCCCACCCACCAGGCCAGGCACTATGTGCCAAAGAAAGGAATTATATGAATTCCACTTTAGTTTGTCTTTGGGGTATTGTATTTTGAAAAATGTGCCTTGCTCCTTCACCTCCTGAGTGGTGAATCCTGTATTATGAAATTCGATAACCATACAGGTGAACAAGTCAGACAATTTGTACAATACATGCAATACTTCTGCAGTTTTTAATCATAATTATAAGTACTGTACAAAGAAGTCCCTTGACTCCACTTACTTTCAATACAGGAAGTGAATAGAAATGTGTAAATCAAAGTGTTGTACCGAAGGAATGATTTTCCGTCTTTTTCAGGTATTTTACCTTTCCATATCCAGAGATGACTCTGGCACAGGAAATGCTGCTAATGGACCAGCTAGATAAGTCGTGTCACTTCTTGGCTCACAACGGTTGGGTGATGAACGACAATCCTCTGCGCAACTTTGCTGAACCAGGTGAATATGGACATTTCTCTATGGTCTTTCATAAAGGCTAGCTTGGAACTGGTAGTGGGGCAGAGGGTTAAGGGAAGCACGCACAACCAAGGCCTGGAGATAACTGTTGTAAAGAAAATAACTTGTAAAGGAAGCAAATGATTAATTTCTGCGTTATTTCCTCTATGATTCTCAATTGTTGTATTAGCATATGATTTATCTTAAATGCTACTCATCTATCCCCGCAAACATTTGGATTGACACGTCCATACTGCTCAAAAATGTTTGGGCAGCTAGTCAGTGAATAAATCGTGCACTGTGAAGAATCGTAACTTTGTGACTTTTTTGGGACCAAATCACACTTAAGCTTTCATCTCTTTTAAGGGTCCAACGTTTACATCCGTCGTGAGCTTGTATGCTGGGGTGACAGTGTGAAGCTTCGCTATGGAAATGGTCCTGAGGACTGTCCATACCTGTGGGCACACATGCAGAAATACACTGAAATTACTGCCAAATACTTCTGTGGGGTCAGACTGGACAACTGCCACTCTACACCTTTGCACGTAGCTGAGGTATGACCAGGGATACTTTACACAAGTCCCAGCAACCATTCCTACCGTTTTATTGATAGTGGTATTAAAATGTGTGCTTGGAGCCACAGACACACATACTGTCATCACTCATTTTGAATTGCTATATGTTGGTTAGCTCTTTTAAGTATATTATTAAATTTCTAAGATTAAATTTGTGTAAGATTATGTTTTTTTAACCCCATCCCTTTTGCTCGAATAAATGTCACTGTTGATGTGTTGTCTTGCTGTGGTTGACCAGTATATGATGGATGCAGCCCGAGCAGTGCGTCCCAACCTTTACGTGGTGGCTGAACTCTTCACTGGAAGTGAGAAACTGGATAATGTCTTCGTTACGAGGCTGGGGATTTCATCTCTGATAAGAGGTACAGCTCATCATGTACAGCATTCATGCACAGTCTTTCCTTCTTTCTTTCTCTCTGCTCTTTGCCGCTATTGCTCACTTGTCCAACTTTTGCAACAGATGCAAAAATGATGATGTCATGAGTTACTATGCTCCCTTGTGCCCTCTCACTTTCCCTCTCTTAATGAAGAGGCAATGTCAGCAGGCGACAGCCATGAAGAGGGACGACTAGTTTATCGTTACGGGGGTGAGCCAGTCGGAGCCTTTGTCCAGCCAAGTCTCCGCCCACTGATGCCCTGCATTGCTCACGCCATGTTCCTCGATGTAACTCACGACAATGAATGTCCCATACAGGTGGGCTTTTCTTTGGATTTGCCCAACTATAGAACAGTCACACACCATTAAAGATACAGATTGGTCATGTTGCATCATTTAACAGGACATCAGCTCTTTCTGTGATGTTAAATTTTCACAGGTAAAGCCAGATGATGACTGACTGATTGTGTATTGTGCATGTTCTCCTGAACAGCTCCGCTCAGCACTGGACTCCCTGCCCAGTTCTGCTATTGTGTCTATGGCCTCATGTGCCACTGGATCTTCAAGAGGATATGATGAAATGGTGCCACACCAGGTGAAAACATTGATTTAAAAGTAATGACTTGTAAGTGAGAGACTATTGATGACTATTTCTCATCTCTCATCTATTCTTTCTGAATAACATTACTTACTCATTACTCGTCACTCATTTTTTCGATAATTTTTCCATTTTGAACATCTGCGTAAGACTATTGATATCGATTTCACAAATAGTATACAGTACTGACAGTGGAATGTTCTTAGATCTCTGTTGTGAAGGAGGAGCGGTTTTATCCAAAGTGGAACTCTGACGCAGAGGCTACCTCTACAGATGAGGTTGGATTCCACACCGGCATCATAGCTGGAAAGCTTGCACTGAACAAACTGCACCAGGAGCTGGCTTTGCAAGGATTTATACAGGTACAAAGGTGCTGTTGTTGTTGCCACAGATATTGTCTGTTGAAATGTTACATTCTCCTCGTACAGCCCACTGACTCTATCTCTCCATTTCCACCTGATCATGGGTTACTATTTGTGCATGTGTACATTGAACCTCCATCTCCTTTTCTTCCCATCTCCCATCTCCTCTTGGTAGGTCTTTGTGGACCAGGTAGATGCGGACATTGTGGCAATAACTCGACACTGCCCCAGCACTCACCAGTCAGTGGTGGCAGTTTGCAGGACAGCCTTCCAGAACCCCAAGACCCACCATTATGACAACAACGTCCCACCTATGTTCATTCCTGGTAGGATGATGATATTATGGCAATTGTTGGCAAAATACTGTGTCAGAGTTTAGCTGTCAGACAAGAGATTTCTACTTGATAAGTCCTCAAGTACTATCAGATGAAAAACTGCAATCAAAATGATGAGCTTGGTAGAATTCAATATAATTCAACTACATCTTGATGCTCTCTGCCTAACATTGTCACCCCAATTCTGTTTTGATGCACTGAGTAAAATAAACTCTTTGTCCCACCCATCATACTACCGTAGGCAGGATAGAGGAGGTGATACTGGAGGCGAGGACAGTAGAAAGAGCCGCTGGGCCTTACGAGAAAGATGAAGACTTCATCAATGGACTACCTGGATATACTGTAGAAATTCAAGAGAATTTGCCGGTAAATATTTTGAGATGACATAGTATTGAGCACCTTAGCTGGTAAATTGCTAGATGATAGATAGATTTGAAAATGCATTTAATTTAACAGCATCTTTCAAAGCACTCAATAGCACTTAACATTAAAATCAAGGGATTTTCAATATATGCACGCAATGTGAAATTCCATGTTTTATAGTGCTGGAATACACAAAAGTATTACCACTATGATGTGTCTTTGTGTGTGATATGTATGCATTTGTGTGTATGTAGTTAGAGGAAAGTACAGTTGTGAAGCAGGCTGGGGTTATAGCCAAAGGACGATCAGAGTTTGTGCAGGAAATCAGCTTTGAGAAGCTGACACCTGGCAGTGTCATCGCCTTCAGGTGAGCATGTACAGACTCACAAACATACACACAATGTACACACACATGTGTAATATCATTCCTCCATAACATATAAAATAAGATTAATCCATTATATCTTCCCAGTGGTAAATGTGCAAAATATTTCTGCAACACCAATTTTCTTACAAGGAATTTCACCTTTATTTGTTATTGACATTGTCATATTATATTGTCATATTACATTAAAATAATTTTCTGTCTGTATTGCTCTCCCCTTTACAGGGTCAGCCTAGATCCCAAGGCCCAGCAGCTGGTGGGTGTGTTGCGATATTATTTGACCCAGTTCAGCCCTAAATACAGGAGAGGATGTGTCGCAGATGAAAACCCACCTCCACCGCTGCTGAAACCATTGGCACAGTAAGTCCCTGTAAACATGCACATGAATAGTAGATAAAGCGTATCTGAAGTTTTTGTTCAGCATTCAATGTGTTAAATTCGTCTTGTTCATATGTTGAGATCCTACAATGTTCACATAGTGCTATGTGCCATGTTAAAGAAAATCATTGTTACCGATTGTCAAATAAAGTTTTTTCACGTCTGTGAAAGAATTGCACAACTCAACTTGTGCACTTTCCTCCCACAGACTGATGTCTACGCTGACGTTGGCAGACATGAATACGCTGCTGTTTCGTTGTGACGCTGAGGAGAAAGAGGATGGGGGAGGATGTTACGGTATTCCAGGGTGGGAGAGTCTGAAGTACGGTGGACTGCAAGGTAGCTACAGTTATTTTATCCTAAGTAGAAACCTGAGTTTGTTTACGTTTTTTTTTAATTGTTTGTATGTGAATTTGTGAAAACGGTGAAAATGAAGTTCCACAGATCACTACATGTATATCTGCACTGTGTAGATATGAGAGAAAATCATGAAGCATTGTCTAGTGTGTGTTGGCCTGATATTACATTATTGTTTTTCTAATTGTTTTGCTTTTTTGTTTCCTACCGGTTTTCTTGTCAGGTTATGAAGAACATTTCAATATGCATATGCACTGAATGATGATTGAACCCATCGAGCAAGGTGTGAACCTGATGCATCTTGTGTGTGTCTCTGTACAGGTCTCATGTCTGTGCTTGCCAACATCCGTGCCAATAATGATCTTGGACATCCTTTGTGTGATAACCTCAGACAAGGAGACTGGTTGATAGATTATGTCTCCAACAGACTGATTAACAAAGAGGGATCACTGGCACAGGTAAAAGAGGCAGCATCAGTCATTTCTCAGATGGTGACATCAGACAGACCAAGACATTCCATCTGTACCACAGATAAAGGCTGATGTAACAGAATTTTCCAGTGGGGCTTTAATCCCAATAATTTGTGTCCAAAGGTGGGGCAGTGGTTAGACGCCATGTTTGCCTTTCTGAAACACATCCCACGGTACCTTGTACCCTCTTACTTTGACGCCATCCTGGTAGCAACGTACACCACAGCACTTGATGCAACATTCAAGCTCATGTCCAGGTATGTTTGTGTTATTATTATTATTGTTGTTGTTGTTGTTATTATTGTAATTATTATTATTATTAGTAGTAGTAGTAGTATTATGTTTTATGACGGTAATAAGTACGGGATAATGTACGCGTCGGAGGTCATTGTGGCTTGATAATCACCGAGAGGTGTCCCCACCACCCGACGCGAAGCGGAGGGGGGGGGGCACCTCAAGGTGATTATCTGCAACAATGACCGACGACAAGGGCATTATCACGCTTATTACACGGCTTAAAACATCAATGAATAATACATTTGTCAGAAATAGTTCATAATAAGGCTACTTTCATTTTTCTGCAAAATTGTAGGCTACGATTCTTTCGTCTTCGCAAGAAAATAGTGCCGTAACGGCTACAGGTACTCTGCTTTTACATTCGCGCTTCTGTCACTTCTACCGACGTGTGTTTGTCGCCGCGGCTTGAAGTACACGTATCATACTTACCCACGCATCGAATGTTTCATACTTCCCAAATATGCTCAAAATAATTTTTAAATTGCTCATGTTTGTTCCGTGACGAAGCGTGACGCGGGCAACAGTACGTAAACAATCCGGAGTGGAACTAAACGCTTTGGCGCGGATGCAGGAAGTTGACCAATAATGGCCAATCAGAACCGAGCATTCACACAAGCCGTGTAATAAGTATATACTGTATATACTCAATTCAAACATGTACATTCATTTATTTGTTTAGCACCAACTCAGACATTATATCTCCAAGTGCTTTCCGCGATAGAGTGAGTTGAGCTCCAACAACTGAACATTCCCACACAGAGACCAAACAGTTCCCTTAATTAGCAAGCACTTGGCAACAGCGGCAACAAGAAACTCCCCTTTAACGGGAAGAAACCTCTGGCAGATCCAGACTGCAGGGGGGTGCATCCATTTGTCTTGACCAGTTGGGTTGAAAGACAGATGAAGAGAGACAGAGGCAGACAGGCATGAAGAAACACAGCAGAAATTAGCAATAGTGGATAGATAGATTGAATTTTGCATGCATGAAGATGTAGATGTGTCTGAATTTATAGAGTCCTCAAGCATGGTGAGATTGGACTGTTTCCCCTCTAAATTGTAGCCAGTGTTCTCTCTTTACAAGTTGGGGGATCTTAAATTTAAATCAAATACATAAATCTCCACAGTATCACTTGATGCAGTAAGAGCAATCGAAAGTGACGTTTTAGTCGAGTCACGGGACTGGGCTTATTAGTTTTATGAGACTGAGGTCATCAATTTAATTCAGACCCCCTGCCAGCAGTCCCAAATCACTACACAGCAGCCACAGTGGCAACACTCGCAGTGTGAACACACAAGCACAGTGTCCTTCACCTGGAGTATGGAGGGAGGAGTCCAGGCTGAACACAATCAGACACGCTGCAGACAGACAGGCAGACAGATAAGACAGGCTGTCAATCATGAAATGGGCACCCCAACGTCGACAGTACAGACCTCCACCACGGAAACCAAGGAATACCCAACAGAGAGGCAGGGAGAGGTTTCTAACATATTTACCCAAATATGTTGGAGATGGAGTCGAGAAGGCCAGGAGGAGGCTGGGAGATTTTCTTGCTGAATAAAAAAATAAAAAAAGTCAGAATGTTAAATTTGTAATTCCTGTAATAGCGCCACAAAACATTCACTGGCGGTAAACACGGACACACAAAAAAGAAATTTGATATGAAAACCCACGAATGATCCCTGCTTGTCAGTAAATAAAATCTGTGATTTTCTGAGGAGCGCCAATTTCTGAGACCTCATTGTTGTATGCAAGTGTGCATGGCAGAGAAAAACTGTACAGTGACAAAGTGGGTGTGTTAACCCACCATAAATACCCAAATTGTATAGGGAATGTTTTCTAAGCACTAATGTTGGCAATACAGAACTTTAAATAACAAAACTTTGCAAAAACTGATTTTTTTCATGAAATCTTTAAGTCATTATTTCCACAGCACCTTGGAGTTCTGTGTGTCCGGTTTGGTGATGATTCACGGGCTCCTTTCCCACTATCCTCCGCCAGCACCTCAATGTCATCGTCCCTGTGGAGGAAAGTGAACAAATAATAAAAAAGTGCAAGACCTCAGAGTCAAGTCGAAAATTCGGTCACAACTGCACCAGATCGCTGGAATTTTCGTCTTCAGCAACTCACTAACGGACAGTCATAAGTTGCATTCACTTACGGATCGATAGGAAGAGGTTCTTTGGCAGCATCAGCTAGTTCTTTCTGCAGCTTAGCTTGCCTCCGTCTGCAGTCAAACAGAAAAAATTTCTTCAGGTCTTTGAAACTCTTCAGAACCGAGGCAGATGTGGATAAATCTGCAGTGAATTTGCTCCTTGCTACCTGCTGTCCTTCTCGTTCTCGGCATTGAGTCGGTTGGCCTCCTGAGCCTTTTCGGCCATCCAGCGAGACACCAGCTCCTGGTTGTCCTCCGTGGTTTTCCGCAGTTTGTCCTCGAGCGCACTGAAGGTGATCTGCAGGGCGTCGTACTCATCCTTCAGGGTCTGATTGGCCCTTTCCAAATCCTGCAACGAGAGGTTAGAGCTCGCTTCACACAATGCTTGCCACAGGACTTATGATTGTGGTCCTACAACAAAGTCCTCCATTGATATTGTGCAGATTGTTCAAACACAAAGCCAGGATGAAATATTTGCACTCACCAAAATGACTGCATGTGCACATTCTTAAAAATTTTGAAATTGGTAGGGATATTCTTGCATTCCTAACCTGAAGGTAGCTCCTCAGATCCCGGCAGTCCCCCTCTAGACTCTCAATCTGCTGCTGGTACTCCACAATCCTGAAACACAAACAAGCCTGAAATTATATCAAATGTACAGTGAGTGAGTTGTTCTGCATCAGCGGAGTGAGTAGCCTTGTCAGTGTGTGGATGTGTACATCTGTATTTACTTTGCTTCATTGCTCTGGATCTCTTTGTCCTTTTGTTGAATCAGGTTGTTCAATTCAATCACACTCTGCGCCAGCTGAAAGACAGTTTAAAAATCACTTTGTTTTAAGATGGGAGAATTTCATCACTTACAAATCATGACTGTTCATTGAACTACAGTAGATCTGGTATGGCAAACAATATGGATCTTCAGGGAAATGTTTGTTAATGACATCAGCACTTTTTTTTCTCCCAAAATGCAAGCTGTGTTGTGAGGAAGTGAAGTTGAGTAATCTGTTCCCGTTTTCAAAGAAAGCTGTCACACTCATTACCGCAAAAACAAAAATGGATTTTGATCAAGGTGCAAGACTGGTCTTCTCACAAGTACCAGTACTCAAATATGTTGCTAGCATGGGATGAAAGCATGAAAGGAAACTTGACTTTTTACCCCAGAACATTAGATAGCCACAATAACTCCCACAACTGATCTTTCCACTATTCTGTCTCACTGAAAAGAATATACGGTAACTACCAGATGAACCCCAACTTGAGGAAAGGGTCAGCTGACTAATGAATTCAAAACCAGTTATCAGTGGGGATGTCCGATATTGGCTTTATAGCCGATATCCGATATGCCGATATTGTCCAACTCTCTATTTACCGATACCAATAACAGCCGATACGATATGTGCGCCGGTAAACGCTTCAGGAGCGCATAGGCACTATTTCAGTGTAACGCAAGCATTATTTTATTTTTATCGGTTTTTATTTCATCAGATTTAAAGCAAAAAAAAAAAACGATTCCGATATTACATTTTTATGCTAATATCGGGCCGATAATATAAAATCGGTGGGCCGATATTATCGGACATCTCTAGTTATCAGTGTCCTCAACAGTATAAAACAGAATGTGTGCAAAGAGACCGACCTCGCCTCGTTTTTTGTGTAGCTCAGTCAGCTCCTCTTGGTGTTTAATTCGCATCTGAGACATCTCCTGCTGCATGACATCGCTGCGGTTCGAGTCCGACCCAGAGCTGAAACACAGCGCACAACATGAATTGCGGGGGGCAATTTTTACAGGGAACCCAACTTATATAAGGAGCTCAAAAGGATGGTGGTGTTGAGTCAAGGTGTTGAAATAAGCCCTATTAAAAATCAGATGTCAACTCTGCCGCTAACATGCTGTTATTCCATTTCATTAAATAAAACAAGTCTAACAATATATAATGTCGACGGGGGCAGGAGGTGTGGGAGGTGGCTCTTGTTCCGCGGCACACTTGTCAGGGCACACTAGTGTGCCGCAGCTCACTGGCTGGGAAACACCGCACCAGACCGATCAATCCATTACGCACTTGATTTAGACATCTTACCTGGACTCATGTGCACGTTGGTAGTCATATTTCTCTGCTTGGTATCTCTCTGACAACACAGCCTGCAGATCTGCCTTCTCCAGCAGGCGGTTATCTAGAAAAACAGACACATAGGCACACTAGCATCAGAATGTCAGACAGAGGTTCTCCTTTGAGTTTACCAAAAATGTCCTTGAAATTTGTAAGTACATTGGTGAATGATTTCCTCAAAAGCCTGACGCTGGACTCTGTCTCTTAGCTTCAGCTGCTCTGAGATGTGCCTCTTCCATGTGCACTCCACCCGCCGCTCTGCCATCACCACCTAGAAATAGCACAGATGCACAAGACCTGAAGGAAATAGTCTGGATGTTTGCAAATATTTTCACAAGCAGCAGCACAACATTACTTCAAGCTTGAGCCTTCAACTGCTGTCCTGATTTATGTTTGAGACAGTGCTAGAGATGTCCGATAATATCGGCCACCGATATTATCGGCGCGATTTTGGCATAGAAATGTAATATCGGTATCGGATTTTTTTTTTGCTTTTAAAACCGATAAAATAAAAACCGATAAAAATACAATAATGCTTGCGTTACACTGAAATAGTGCCTTTGCGCTCCTGGAGCGTTTACCGGCGCACATATAGGTATCGGCTGTTATCGGTATCAGTAAATTGAGAGTTGGACAATATCGGCATATCGGCAAAAAAGCCAATATCCCTAGACAGTCCTGACACTCAATCATTTCGGAGCAACTTGCTTATATCAAAAATAAGTCCTAAGTTTGATCAGTGAATATAATTTGTAGCTGCAGCAGTCCTATGTCAGAAAACAAATGATGAAGAAAGACATTACCACAAATCGGAGGAGCGTCTTACAAAACGTTGACATATACTAATGGCCATGCAACCACGTTGGTCGGAGGCGTTGAAGATTTGTGCTGCACGCAGCGGAGTGCCCTCACCTGTCGTTCCGGGGTAAGTCAGGTGAGATACTCATTTTCTGCATCGGTTTGAACCGTCTTTCTGACCCCAAACTCATCTTGATCTTTCCACTAATATAATCGTTGTCAGCTGGTGACTTCGAAAAGCGCGCCATCGGGACTGACGCGGATGGAAAAAATCGTGCCAGCATTTTGGAAATTAAAACTCCAATACAGTGGCAAATGAATTAGAAGGCTAAAAATATCAGGCGCGCTCCACGGACGCCAGTTTGCTACTTGTTATTAGGATGATAAGGGAACTTACAATGCCTTTCCAATAATGTCGCAATCGCGGGGGCAGACGCCAATAAGACTATTAAATGAAGATTTGAAAATTATACAGTGCCCATTTGGAGAAGGTTGAGACGGGCAGCAGACATAAAATAAATTGATCCGAGCGTGGATCGACTCTAGGAGCCAACAGTTACATCGGTGACTCGACATGTTGGTCTGTTAGCTTAGTGCCAGAACTTACTGCGAGCAGCTGACATTTAGGAGTCCAAGAGGAGAGGAAAAATAATCACTCATGCTAACTCACAAGGGTCCGCGCACTAGCTCACCTCTACTCACGATTCGTTGTTGGACAAAGTGTGTCTTTCGAAATGTTGTGATGTGAACGAAAGGTTGAATTCGTTAACCAACATCTGATTTTACTCTCGCGTCTTCTGGTTTGTCCTCCATTTTGGTTTGCAGGGCACAGTTCCGGGGATGTCGCAGCAAAATGACGCACCTTTAAGGACTAGAAAGGATATTAATGCCCGAAATATTGTCTTGGAAGGACAAAAGTGTTGCACAAATTCCCCACGCTTGATTTCTATTTGTGACATTCTTTATTAGGACAAGAAAGAGATACAAACGATATTGCCAAAATGTACTGCGTAATTGAACAAATGGATGTAATTGGAGTCCTATCATTATCGCTAATTTACTTTTAATATCACAACTCCATTTCACCCTATTTTCACCAGTTGCCTCTGATTAGTTATATAGTTAGTCTATGGGTCCGGGAATGGAATTGTATGCTCATATAATAAAATAACACCTCACTATATTGAATTTGCAGTCGCATTTCATGGCACTGGCTCAGGGCTACCACACTCAATTTCTACACTATCCTTAAAAAAACACTGGACACCATTAACAACATGCAATGTCAAACACCAGAGGTCGGCGAGAGACTGGAGTTGTTAGCAAGCGATTGGTATTCCCGCGGTGTCAATGATCCACAGCCCACGCTCATGTGGACTTTCTCCTGACAGACGATACACAGGTTGTAAAAAACGCAGGCATTCGGCGTGGGGTGTGGCAAGTCAACAAATGCCTAAAAAAAAAATTTCAGTGGATCAAGCCTGTAAATTAACAACTTAAGTGCAGTCTACTGCATATTTTTTTTGGTTGATTTGACTTAATTTGGATTGTAATGCGACATACTTTTTATCTCTCATCCGATTGATTGAAAAAGAAAACATTCCCTGTGTTGCACAGGCTTAGCAAAATTGCAATGTGAGAAAATGTGTATTTACACCACATTCCAAATCATACATACATAAAGATGCACATTAACAACAACAAACTCAAACTTCAAATACCAATTAACGTTGATTTAAATGACTCTGAGGACATGTTTTTATAGACCATATCTGTATAACATTCTTTAAGGAGAGTGAGCAGAGAAAATGACTTTTGAGTCTTTACACATAAGCTTTGGAGCTGCCACAGTCTGAGGGTGGTGTTGCCCTGTAGATGTAGTTTGGTTCTTGGCTTGTAGGAGGGTGGCTGTAGGTAAACTGCCTGTTTGAGCACAAAGATGGGACAGGGAAAAAAACACAAAGATGGGACAGGGAAAAAGCACAAAGATGGGACAGGGAAAAAATAATAACATACTTTATAGGATACATGACACAAAATAAAAAAGGATGCACACAATGACTGAGAAAGATGAGACAAACACAGGCATGTCACCGCTGCAGGTTTACATTAGCAACTCATATCGTTAAGTGTAATGTGCATATTTACCGTGCAGAGGGAGGAGGGGAGGTCCGCCTATAAGAGCAGCACAGCATGGAGCCTCCTAGAATGGACAGACCCGAGGCCCCCCAACCCAGGTACAGACCAGACCCCAGCTCAAACCTGGAAGACAGCAGAAACTGGATCAGTCAGACACCGACTATGTACAGTTACTTGTGCGTCTAGTGAGAGCAGCAGCAGTGGTGTTTGCGTAGTGACATCTGCACTAATGCCTGTGCGTTGACCTGACCTGACTCCTCCGTAGTAGGGGTCGTAGAAGTCGTGGATGACCCTGGCAGCATACCACGATACAGCTATCAGAGTACAGATGCCTGAAATAAGGTAGAGCTTGATATCAACAACTAATGTTCAACCTATAATAAGAGATATTCTATATTCTGTCAATTTATGTTAATTCATGTTGATATACAGTATCTTATATCTGACCACTTCTGACCACATGTATAGGCATTAATTCATAAGAGTAGCAACTTCTTGTGTATTTGTATGACAGTTTGATGCATTTATATTAGGGATGTCCGATATTGGCTTTTTTGCCGATATCCGATATGCCGATATTGTCCAACTCTCAAATTACCGATACCGATAACAGCCGATACCGATATGTGCGCCGGTGAACGCTTCAGGAGCGCATAGGCACCATTTCAGTGAAACGCAAGCATTATTGTATTTTTATCGGTTTTTACTTTATCGGTTTTAAAGCAAAAAAAAAAATCAACAACATACCAACATTACATTTTTATGCTGATATCGGGCCGATAATATCGGTGGGCCGATAATCAATAAATC